>JAKKZN010000027.1:2148187-2170888 GCA_033441825.1 Pangasius elongatus | reverse complement strand
GTAATATCAATGGCAGCTGTTTGGAGTTTTCCAAATAGTAGGATATAAATGATCTCTATATGGCTACTTGTTCTTTTCTGAAGTTATGCCGTCTACTTTATCCTGATACTGCTGGTTATGCTGTGTGTTTAGTGTTTATTGCGTAGTTAACATTTCTGTCAAGTGTATTTATTACAGTATACTACAGTGCTGCTGAATGCTTGAATCTTATGCATTATTGTTTCTATAGTAACAACTTACATGGGTACCTATAGGGTAGAAACTCCACATAAACAATTTTTTAAAAAAGGTGTAATTGTAGATATGGTGAAGTTTTATGTAAGCAGATGTTTATTTAGCATTTCTGGAAGGAGTCTCCAGTGTCAGTGCTTTGTAAGAGACAGAGGTAAAGCTGAAACTTGAAGTTTTCTGACATGGGACATGGTCTTTAGGACAGAGGAGTTGTGGTTTCTTTTGTCTTATGCTAATTTCAAGGGGGAGGGAAAAAAGAGGCTAGTGACGGAACAAGTGTTACAACATTGTACGACAACATTGTATAGCTGCTACAATGTAAGTGATGACAGGAAACCTGTCTCATGGGTGTTCCACAATGTATAAAGCGTAGAAAACACACCATTAAAACTTAGCACACCATTGTTAAGCCTTTTTAAAAGGTTAAAAATAATGATGTGCTATTTTTTTGGAATCATTGACAAAATGCTGTGGTATAAGGGGAATGAAACACTTCAGGAAAATAAGAGCGCATCCCAAATAAGAGCGCTGATTATCTTCATATAACGGCATTCTCTGTCTGTTTTATTTCTTACTTACAGTGCTCTATTTGCACTTGGAATTAAGCGCTGGCTCAATATTTGCTCCACCATATTTGTATATGGAAACAGACTAAATTTGACATGGTTTTAATCCATCTTCTTCATCTAAAAGGCTGAGCACTTATTTTCAGTTCTATTCTAATTTGGTTGGACATACACCAATTTTCCCATTTGAGCTCTGTGGCTATTTTTATGGTCTCTTCATTTGTGTGGACACGAAAAGCATTCAACTTTAGGTGACAACGTAACCCTACAAGTGACAATTGGGAAGAACGGAACCCCCCCTTCACACAAATGCACTGCCAAAACAGTATTTCCCTGATTTTTTTTTAAAGTAATTCCATATATATTCCTAATTATTTTATCTGAAAGAGATAGCTGAACAATCAACTCACATGTGGATAACAAATGCAAATCAGGCAATCAAACAAAGGAGCATCTAATAATAATTCAAATCATTAAAATGTCTAATAAAGTTGATTTAATTCTAGACCTTGCAATTGCCTTTATAGAGACAAGAAATTCACCAAAATATATGCTGTGTCCACAAGATGTTCTGTCACTCAGACAGTTACCTCTACTACTAAAATACTGAGGTAAAATCTATAGGTGAAATATAGTCATGTGTTGTTACAATATAACATTAAGTTATTTTTAAGCTTCTGCTTATTTAAATGGAATGAAAGGTGCTGATTTGACTGGATATTACTTGCATTTCTGACAATCCATTAATCCTAACCATACACACGCCCATATTGGGTTGAGTATTTCAGAAACTGTGGATCTTGTGGGATTTTCACATGCAACAGTCTCTTTAGATGGAATGGTGCAAAAAAAAACAAAATAACATCCAGCTAGCAGAGTTTCAGTGGACAGAAATGCCTTGTTGATGAGAGTGATCAGAGGAGAATGTCCGGACTGTTTCAAGCTGACAGGAAAGCTATGGTAACACAAATAACCACTCTTTACTCCCATGGTGAGCAGAAAAGCATCTCCGAAATCACAACACGTCAAACCATGAGGCGATGGGCTACAATAGCAGGAGACCACATCGGGTTCCACTCCTATCAGCCAAGAACAGGAATCTGAGGATACAGTGAGGGCACCAGGTCCATCAATTGGGGGCAGTCGTGGCCTAATGGTCTGAGAGTCGGACTTGTAACCCGAAGGTGAACCTGAAGGTCATGGGTTTGAGTCTCGGGTCCGGCAGGGATTGTAGGTGGGGGAGTGAATGACCAGCGCTCTCTGCCACCCTCAATACCACGACTGAGGTGAGACCCTTGAGCAAGACACCGATCCCCCAACTGCTCCCTGGGCGCCGCAGCTAAAATGGCTGCCCACTGCTTCCACTGTAGCTTCGGTACTTCAGTACTAGTATAGTTACACTATCTAAACTAGTAGTACCAGTAGTACTGGACTGGTTAGAGGTGGTGAAAGTTTGTAAATTCTTTACTCATCCCAAAAAATTCTTATAAATATTCTGGTAAAAGTTGAAGAATAGCTTCAGATTCTTCACTTAAGTTAAAGTAGAAAAGTACAAACCAAAGTACTAAAGTTACTTCAAGTATGAAAGAAAAGAAAACTGCATCCAAACACACTAATTTTAGTTCCTGATGCTACATTTGTGCCCCTTTATACTTAATCTCTAGCTAGCATGCTAATCATTCTGACAGTACAAACTAGCTGAATTCTAATACCTAGCTGTCACAATAAACCTGCCATGATAAATACAGTGTGCATAGCAGCCGACAGTTTACAGTGAGGGGTATTAAATCTCATTCTTGCTGGAACGTCTGTTAAAGCACGGGAGTTTAGATCAACTCCTTGTAGCTGTCCGATGCGAAAGTCACCTTGTGACATTGCAAACATACAATTACACCGAAATCTGTTTGCAGTGATGTTTGCAATCTGTTTGCAGTGATGCAGTGCTTAAAAATGGAGTGAAGAAGAAACTCTTTCGAAATGTAGTGAGTGAAATTCTTTGGAGAAAAAATATTAGGAGAAAGAAAAGAACAGATACCAGACTTGTACTTGTAAGTATATTGTGTTAATTCACATCTATGGGGCTGATGCGTTGCAAGCTATAAACGTCACAGTCAGTATATCACATTTAACACGGGGTTTGTGAAAGGATGTCAAACTTGCATCAGTATGTTCTCAAATGCTATTCAGAATATGCACATACACACAAACTCATACTGTAGATAAAATCAAAACACACTGGAAAGAAAACACACGCTGGCACAAGAAGAACTTGACGGAAACTGTTGAAACGGCACATGCCGCATACCTTCACTTTTCTATTTATAGAGCTGGGCATGGTTTGTATAAAGTGTCTCTCTCTCTCTCTCTCTCTCTCTCTCTCTCTCTCTCTCTCTCTCTCCTGTCTTTCATCTTTCAGATGGGAGAGGGAGAGGGCTGTGTGCTGGGAGTACTATATCACTTTCACTCGTATTTATTCGCCCATTAGTGAGCTGGGTTTTGATTGGCCTCAGTTCAGACAATGCACCCAAAAAAAAAAAAAAAAAAAAGCAAGAAAGAAATGATGCAAGTATTTTTAGATCCCAACTATACTTTCAGTGGAATAAGTAAGAATTTGCATGGATGAGGCCCCCAAACTGGCCCCTAAAAACTCTTGCTTATGTTACAACACACTGTCATGCATGAAGTGCTTTACTGGGTATACAAATAAAAACATGCTGAGTAAAATAAAACAAGTGACATTATTTTCTAAATAACATGCCATTAAATCTAATGATAAAACAATAGATATAATAGAGGAATAAAGTAATATAGAGGAATAAAGTAAGATAAAGAAGAAGAAGAAGAAGAAGAAGAAGAGAGTAAGATAAACATGGAACATTTTTAATAACTAAAAGTGCTCCTTTTATATAAAAAAAAAAAGCAGTAAGTCATTAAAAATGATTACACTTCTTTTATAGCTTGGAGACATTGAAATCCTGGAAATTCTGAAATCTGGAAATCATCTGCAGACTTTAATTGTCTGGCTGACATAATCATATATATATATATTTATTATTTCAACTGGCTTATATATACATCTTAAGACCAGGGAAAATACAAGATAACAAAAACGGACGTCAGTTCCAGACTGTGGATGCCCTTCATGAAGCCATCTTCACCACATGGAGCAACTTTCCCACCAGCCTCCTGGAAACAGCTGCATCAAGCATGCAGTTATCACCAAGAACGGTGGAGCTACTGACTACTGAGTCCTTATTTTGACACTTTTAGCTCTGTTGTGGGTATTTTTGGGCTATGGTCTTAAACTTTTGATCAGCTGATGAACAGCCTGTNTTGATATACAGTGTCATATCTGCCTCTGAAAGTTCTGTAACAATAAGGTGAAGCTGGAAGAAAAGGGATAAATATGGAAAAGTCCAGGTTTAATACTGCAGGCCTCCAGAGATGATTTTCACTTTGTAACCAGATGTTCAGGGCATTTTTTGAATATCAGTGTTTCAGTAGAGCAACGGAAGCCAACATTCTTTCACAATGATATCTAAACCACACGCTGACCTGTTTAGATCAAAACAGTCCGTTGTGTCTGGCTTTTTGGATGGGAATGTTCGCTGGCATAATAGCCAGATGTACCAGATATCTCCCACTATGAAAAAATCTACCACTCTAGAAAATAAACTTTTCCCTCTTTGAAGTTTAACCAGCGACCTGCTTTGCGCTTACTTTCATGATATTTCAGTAGTTATCTGATACATCTATAATGTAAATCAGTTCCAAACTATGACATGCAGTCAATGAGAATATTTCAAAACATTGTGCCTCCCAAGCAGTGGCTTTTGAATCTTAATGTCAGTTTATGGCGGTTGTGGTAAACAGATGATGCACTTTTCAATGTTTTAGAAGACAGATAATCATGAATATTTGAGATTTGACAACAGTTTTATGCAGCCTGAAACAAACCATTTTACACAACACTACACCCTTAGGGAAAAAAGCTTACATTTAGGAGCTTAAAGATTCTTCTATTTGTCTCTCTGGGCAACTTTTAAAAGTTCTATGTGTAGAGGTACAACAGAGGGATTTCCTGTCAAAAAATATCCCAAGGTTGAATTACTCCATTAGGAAACTAGAACCCTTAGAACCCAAGGAACAAGCTTTCACCTTGTTCCTGAGTATCACAAGTTTTCACCATCTTGAACATCACAAGTTCCACTTTACATCACATCACCACAATGTTTCACTTTACATATTCAGTTTGGCAAAGTCTCCCACTAGTAGCCATAAAAACTTCAAGAGTTTTGTCCATTTTTTTTTATCCAATTTCCCTCTAGTTTAGTTATAGCCAGTTCCTGCCCACAACATGTGCTTCTCCCACACATGTGGAACCAACCACTGCATCCTAACTGCTGCTCATTCAACATCATCGGACAGCTACACACGTTTGGAAAAGACCATTACATGTCTTATTCTGTATACAGGATCTGATCTAGTGATCAGATCAATCTGTAAGAAAAAATTCCTTTCTACCCAGGGTCAAATATGGTCTCTCTGACTCCCAACCACAGACTCTTGTTAAGCCCATCATCTGTAGCCTCCCTGACAAGTACCATATCCACCCTGCCAACTTCTATAGGCATTGTCACAAAACAGATTTACAGAAATCCAGATGTAGATTTAGGTCCCTAATAAGCAAGCCAGGGGTAAAAGTGGCAAGGAAAAACTCCCTGTTACAACTTGAGAATAACCAGACTGAAAAGGGAAACTATCCTCCTCTGGTTGAAACCGGATGGTAGGATATTTACAGTATGCAGTAATATAGAGAAGGGAAACAGTACTGACTGTAGTTAAAGAATGCAATAGGTATGGCATAGGACAGTTCTTAGGATGCATAAATCTCTAGCATATACAAATGAGATCATGTACAGCATGATAATGTTCACACCTCAGCAGGAATATGAGTCATAGGCATGCCAGTTACAGGAAAGTGCAAGTCTCTACAGAATCCAGGTGAGATCATGTACAACAGCAAGGAGGTTAATCATAAGTACAGATGAAGGTAGTCATATGGTAGGAGTGCAAATAGGATTTCGAGCAGGACTAGCTATGACTGCATAACAGAAAAGGGAAAGCCAGAAGGTATGACAGGTATGTGGTCACCCTGAGGCATCAGCGTCCTGCCACTCCAATGTCAAGAAAACTGAGTAATCACTTGGAGAGAGCAGGAGCAGCATCAAACCATCCTAGTTTACCATAACTCTCTATGGCAAAATGCCTGCTCAGCTTGTCCACTCAGGCTAATGATGCATAAATTAAATTTAAAATGGTACTTAAATTAATAGTTTATAACAAATGGGCATCAGTGGATTTCAACTTATGACCGTCCAGACAATTTGGCAAATGCTCCACTAATCAGGAAATCTTATTCCTTTCAAAAGCAAATCATTACCAAGATAAAGGACACTAAAATCCAAAAAGTAATTGGAATCTTGAAAGATTCCTAATGGTTCTTAACAGACTACCCTCTATATATCTCTGCTTTAGTGTGTAATGATCCTTGGTCTTGCTTGCACTGTTTACCCCCTGTAGTCAGGATCAATGGTGACCATCACCTGTACAGATGGCAAGTGGAACAAGCAGGTGTCCTGTGAGCCTGTTGACTGTGGCCTCCCTGACAAGTACCATGTCCACCCTGCCAACTTCTACTTTCCCGAGGGTACCACCTATGGCAAGAAGTGCACCTTCCAGTGCAGGGAACCTGCTCAGCTTGTGGGTGAGTAATGTCTACTGTGGCTACCGCTTAATGGGAAGATGCTTGCTTGTGGCATGGTTCAAGTGAAGAATGGCAGCAGGTCTTTTCTAGCTTTAATTTACTGGTTAGTACTTTTGGGTAATTTTAACAGTTCAGTTTAATATAATAATAGGGGATTGACTTAGCATTAATAACAATTTGGGATAATAGGAAGGGTTGATGTGGTCTGTCCTGATAAACTTGTTCATTTATTACCCATTAATTGTTACCCACACAGGAACAGTGGCTCAAAGTTACAGGACAATTTTTATTTTACCTTGGTATAGGAAGTAACAACACACTGACATGCATGGAAGATGGCTTGTGGTCATTCCCGGAGGCCTTGTGTGAGCTGCGTTGTCCTGCTCCTCCCGTCATCCCCAACGCTCTTTTGCAGACCAAACGCTGTAACGAGACTGGTCTCAAAGTGGGCTCACTTTGCAAGTACAAGTGCAAGCCTGGCTACCATGCCTCCAACAAGCCAAAGAGGTACCTGGCACTGTCAAACTGTTTACGTTCAATCTAATTGCCATCACTGTCCAGACTGGAAACACTCCATAGTTGATTGTTGGTGGCACAATGACTCATAAATTTGTTGCGATATTGATAGTTGAATCCAAGACAGGGTCATTTTGTAGTCTTTTCAAACTTTGCCCTAAGTTTATGTGTCCACATTTTTTACCACCCCTCTCTTTGTTTTTCATTAAAGGCGAGCGTTTAAGACCCAGTGCACAGAAGATGGCCGATGGCTGGAGGGATCATGTGAGCCGGTGATGTGTCCTCCACCTCCGCCGGTCTTCCACGGCATGTACCACTGCACTGATGGCTTCCTATTCGACAGCACGTGCTGGCTGCAGTGCCACTCTGTCAACAACACGGCGAAGGCATCTGCTCCCTGCAAGCAGGTGCGTCATTTCCTTTCTGTCTCACTCACTGTGCAAGTTTTTTTTTTTTTATTTGGTTGTCGAGCATCAATAATATTGATGTTAAGTAACGAATTCCGAGCAAATCAGATCAGTTGTGACTCATTCCAGGCAAGACAGGAAGTGGATGCTCTGTTATAGGAAACTAATCAGTGATGGAGTGGTGTTTTACCACCCCAAAGTTGATTATTTTCCCATAATAGCATGCCTGAAGTGTTTTATTCTTCTTATACCACAGCAATGATTACTTTTTTTAATTAATGAGCAATGCATCATACTTATTTATCCATTTATAGGTATGTTAATGTTGTGGAACGTCCACAAAACATGTTAATTCCTTTTATCACTTATGCTACAGCATCTTGACAAATATATTCCCTCATCAGCCTTGCTTTTTTTCTGTCTCTTGAAGTTAATAAAATAAAATAAAATAAAAACACACAGTCATGTTACCGAGAAACCAGAAAATATATACTTCTCTGTCCAGAAGAGTTTCCTATGTTGGAAAACTTAAAGTTACAGCTTTACTTCTGACTGTTACCAAGCACTGTCACTGGAGACTCCTTCCAAAATTGCAGAATAAACTTCACAATATCAACACTTACACATTAAAAAAAAAGTTTATGTGGAGTTTATCAACCATACAAGTATGTATATTATATATATGAAACACATAACATATTAGATCAAGCTCATTAATAATCAACACCTTCTGACCCATCAGAATCCAGCATTCAGAAGTGCTGTGGGATAAATGAGTATAACCGAGTTATCTTTTGCCTTGCTTCCTGTGTGTGTGTGTCCCAGCATTTATCCATCTGGTTTAATTTAAATGAATGTGGCCTGTGTGAAGAGCTCTGGTTTCAGAACGTAGAACAGGAAAATGATTGAGTAAATGTCCTCATCACTCACATGCACATACACACACACACACACGCAAGGGGAACACAGGCTGCTGGATGACTGACCTTGCCAGCAACATCTCTGCAACACCCCTTTGATGTCCGATGACCTCATGGTGGAATTTGCAGCATGGCACAAACAAAATCAGACGTTCCGCCAGATGTAATCCTGAATGTTTTCATGTACAGGTCACACGCACCGAAGCTGACGCACGAAAACATTCCACCAGTATGATTCAATTAAGCCTCCTTTTAATTTCATGGCATTAAGATGTCTGAGAATTTTGAGTAATGTGTCCTTTAGATAGGTGATATGATACTCTCATGACATTACGCCCGCATTGTCACCTCTTCCACAGCAGGGTCCACACTCCAACATGATCCGCTGCAGGAAGGATGGAAACTGGACTGGATCTTTCCAGATCTGTCCAAACATAAAGGGCCAGTGTGCTTTACCACGGAACCTGCATCCAAGCATCCGGCTCAGCTGCGATAAAGGACACGCCATAGGTGGGTACTTTCATCCGAGTCACACTGGATGAATCAGATGCTGTTTATCCGACCAAAAGTGGCACTGACACTTCTGTCAAGAGTTAAAGTCATAAACCTGGATTTTGCAATGAGTGAGTTTATAGTGAATAAACCAGAGGTGACAACTGTTCAGAAAAACGTCCTAAGAATGTTAAGAAGAAAGCTTAAATGGAATCAAGACTTGTCCTTCTCTCTTTGATACAGAGGAATTACAGTAGGCACGGCGCGACTGAAATTGACACAGAGATAACAGATGATACATGAATGCAAGAATGTGGACGGTACCGAGTGTCAGTCGTAAAAAGTTTAATCAATGTCCATAATTTTATGTATCTACCCATCCCTAAAGTAATTTTCGTTAATCCCGTATAATGAAAAAAAAATGAAGGATGGCACCTGGCTTTAGATCCAAGTGTCAGTGGAACTACAACTGGAGTTATGCATCATAGTAACATGAGAACTAAATGAAACTTTTTATCCATGTTTAAACAAAAAAAGAGAAGAAATTCTTCCATGTAACAGCTCCTGAACCCTTTGTAAAATACAGTGGTGGATCTCTGATTCTGTAGGACTGCTCTGAAAGACTTGTGTCAACACTAAAAATTGATTTCATGAATTTTGCTAAATACCAGGCTATTTTATCTCAAAACGTGGTTGACTCTGCCAGGAGGTTAAGAATTAGCCATAGATTGACAGATAGGTGAGTAATTAATTTCATTAAGCACAATTAAGGCCATAATGAAAAAAAAACAACAACAACTGTAGGTCGAGAACAGCTGATGTCCCTACTTTAGATCCAAGAATCACTGGAGTTATGTGTCATAATTAGATGAGACCAAAACAAAACTTTTTATCCATAGTGCCTTCAACTTTATTACAAGGAAGCTGAGCTGACATTACAGCTCTCGAGTAGAGGCATTTCAGCAAATGTGTTAAAAATTCACTTTTTAAGAAAACATTACATTTACAAATGCAGTGTAAAATAAATTGTTTAAGATTACTCACTCATTGCCTGTTATTCATTTTCATAAAGGGTGCCAATATTTTTGGAATTGACCCTATTTACAGGAAACAAGGTGCTTTTTTTGCTTGCATTTCATTTTGCGTTCACTCTCTTTTTCCTCCTCTCTCTCTCTCTCTCTCTCTCTCTCTCACACACACACACACAAACACATACATAGGAGCAGAGTGTGAGCTTTCATGCAGGGACATGAGCAGTGATGTGGTCATCCTGCCTGACAACATGACAGCTAGCAGTGTTCTGGAGCACCACTGGATGAACCCACCCAAAGTCACGGTGCGTTTTCTCCTGTAGTCCAGGACAGCACACACACACACACACACACACACACACACACACACACAGTGCCATAGACGCACTTCACAAAAGAATGTTTCCTCTGAGGTGGCTGTGGGAGAATGTTGCACTCTCTCTCTATATCTCGAGTGAGCTTTCATGGGATGCAAGTTGAAGTGTGTTTGACTGGCTGGTGATTCATATTTTCTCTTAGGTGGCTGAATCCTGGATCTCAAAGGGGGTCATTTAGAAAAAGTAGCGCATTTAGGGCAAAAAAAAGCGTATGTGTAACATCATGTAGCATAACCTGTAAACCTGTATACATATTTTAGAGATTCCTCTAAAATGGAGTGGAGCGTTCAGGGGGAAAATAATTTTACACACACACACACGCGCACACACACACACACACACTAAAATATAATATATATATTTTTTTAATTTTATTATATTTACTAGATGTTATATATGCTATATAAATCATGTATTTGTCCTGTGCAATCCCAGTGGCTGGGCTTGGTTCTCTGGCCAGGAATCGGACCTGGGCCGGGGCAGTGGGAGCGCTGTGGCCTAACCACTAGACCTCCAGGGACCATTTAGGCAAATAGATAGATAGATAGATAGATAGATAGATAGATAGATAGATAGATAGATAGATAGAACAGTATTATAATGCACTGAGTAGCATGACAGTATGACATCATACACGTATACTTTATAAATACAGTGACTACTTATGAGCATTTATAAAGGCATTATAAGGTATTATATATGCAAGTTATAATGCATTATTAAGACAAGATTTATAGGAAGTATTACCAATATATGTATGTTGATATTTGGATAATATTTCGGAAATATATATATATAAAAAAATCATTAGAAGCAATAACGAAGAAATAAAGTAGAGATGACACGAGGTCACCAGAGCCTAACCTTCCAATCTGTGTGTGTGTGTGAGTGTGTGTGTGTGTGTGTGTGTACATGCGGCATATTTACAGCGTTTTAACTGGATGTCTTACTTGTCTAACCTGGCCCTCATTGAATTATTGCTCAGTAGATACCCAGTCAGGCATGTACCTGCATTCCCAATTACCTCACATTAGAAAAATGGTACGATTACAGTAATCTCTGTACTCATGTCAACCGCAATGAGGCGGAGGCCAAGTCGTAAAAGTTTAAAAGACGTTGGTAATCACTATAATTTTAAGAATGGCCCTATTACAGGCACTAATAGAACAGCTTGATATGAATTTACCTGTCAGAAGTATTATATTGATTTAGCGGTGATTGTTGGAACTGGCTCTAGGCAAACTGAAATGAGCTCCAGTGTTGGTTAACACCTGTCTGTATAAACTCTGAAGGCCCTCAGATGTCTTCCGACTGAAACGCCAATAAGACCTTAATGGAGGCATTGTAGCACGAAACGGCGTTGGACAGGCTGCAAAACCCTCCAGCCATTTAGCATTGCGCAAATGAGATTTAATCACAGGAGTTCATTAGAGCTGTTCTCCAGGATTGTGTGCAAATTAGATCGAAAATCCAGTCACTGAGGTCTGAGAGAGAGGAGCTATTTCTTTCCTTTTCAATTTATAATTATTAATGTTATTGTTGTTATTGTGCTCACCGTTACTGTTGCCGTTACTCATATTTCTTAGTGATGGGAATGTTGAGTCAGCTGCTGGAGAAATGAAATGACACGTTGATGATTGATTGGCTGAAATTGATCCGGTGTGTGCCAGGGTGGGTGGTGGAGCTGGGATGCTAGGGGAAGAGGAGCCCGAAATCGATGCCTCTGAAGCGGGCCGGGGCGTTGAGCTGAGGTGGGATCGATCAGCGCTTCGTTTCTCTCTGCAGCTCACCACCCTCGCCGCACCGGTGTCAATCGATAACGTCTGAATTCCACAACACCTGTTCCTCGTAACTCCATGCAAGGACACACTCGGTGGAGCTGACTTCCCTTAGCAAGGGATGCTAACTATCCAATCTGTTGCTAGCATTCGCCTAACCTTTTTTTTTTTGTATTTAAACTGCATTCATAGACAACCAGGTAACTAGTCTAGTTAGTTAGTGACCTACGTTATCTGTGTAATTTTGCCTTCAAACATTAGCTAGACCAAAATCATACCTTCACTTACTCATCATATATATTCCTGTAAGGATAGGTACAAAGTTCCTACAGAGTTCTGGAAGTTTCTCTACAGAAATCATGATGCATCTTCACCAGTCCTGCAGTAAATCCTAAAATCCAGCCCTGCTTCAGTTTTTCTGTAAGTTGCTGGGTTGAGTGTTTTTGGTGCTGTTAATCATTAATCAAGACAAATTACTCTGGAAGCAAATTGTTTACTCTTTATCTCATATATTAGCGTTCCTGATATCAGCAAAGTCATGGCACACTTTGCTGAAACACAGGTAATAGCAAGCCTTAGCCGATAGAGAGACAGAGACAGAGACAGAGAGAGAGAGAGAGAGAGAGAGAGAGAGAGAGAGAGAGGTGATTGTTCATGCTGGCTCTGCTGGAAGAAAGGGCTAATATTAACCTCTAATTAATAGCCCCAACTTTTTATTAAAAGGGGAAAGAGCTAAATTTGATAGCAGGGTTATAGACCATGATACAGACAGAGCGCGGGGGATCTTAAATAGAAGGCCGAGTGCTCCAGCTGATTGGATTTAGGGCCGTGGGAATGTGTAAAGGGATTATGTCATAAGAGAAAGCGTTGATAACTTCTGCTTGTGCATGCTGGATCAGGAACAAAAATCCAATCAGATAGTAAAATACACAGAGAACATAGATCAGATAATAAAAATACACACACTGTAGGCGAACAGGTGGGTGAGGTGAGGTTTATTGTCCATTCTATCTTTAAGCTTTTAGCTATATCGGTAGAGTTAGCCGGTTATCTGCAAAAAAAATTGAGAGATTAGAACAAAGAAAACCTCTTCTCTACAACAACAGCTTGTCTTTTAGCTAGCTAGCTATCCTTTGCCTGCTAGCTTGTGTCATTTTATTATCTGATTCTCAGACTTATCTAATATTAGCCATCTCCATAATCAGCTCTGTGAAACCTCTTTCCGTGGTTGCAACATAAACATCTGGAAAAACTCCCAGTATCTCAGAAATGATGTTTTATACCATGTTTTATACTCTGCTCTGTTAAATCAAAAGCAAATTTAACAAAAATCAATACTTCCTAAGGGATAGGAATGGACGTTTAACAATTTTGTACAATTATTTGGTTCTGAATATGCAAAAAACGATTTTGAGGAAACCGATTTAAATACAATGTAGGTTTATGTGTTTTCACTCGAGTCAGTGTGGTATATAAGGGTTATAAAGGACACTGACATGTATAATCATAGTGACATAAATTGAAATGTAGATCAGGAAACAAACTGTAAAGTGGGCGGAGCTTATGCCGTAAGCATTTAAGATAATATAGTTGTTGTGAGTGGACAGTGAACAGTGAAATTATCATAGTTTAAGAGTAGAAATATTATACATGCTGTTTATCTGAGAAAATGATTGACGAGACCAAAAGTTGTGTCACTTTAATCTGACACACAGTGACCCAAAGTGGTCCTTGTTCCGTGTGTGTGTGTGTGTGTGTGTGTGTGTTATTGATTTCCCATCACTCCCAGCAGTCTTCAAACACTGAAATGTTTTCTGTACTCATCTGTCCTCTGATCATTTGTTCCCCACCTTTTTCTTTTCCATTGATTTGCTGACTGCTAGGAAATGTAAAATACCTTAGTTTGCAGGGGCGGGTAAACGAGAGAGAAAAGTGAGGAGGCTTTGTATTTTTGTGTGTGTGTGTGTGTGTGTGTGTGTGTGTGTGTGTGTGTGTGTGTGTATTTGAGGTATAACACTATAACTGACATAAAGCTAGCCAATAACAGAGGTCTATCTGAACTCTGGGTATAGATCTCATCCTAATAACCCTCAAGCTTCACTAAATCATTTAAATATTATTTTTCCTCTTGGTATTGTCTTAGTTTTTATTGTTATCTTTATTTCTTGACTGTTTTGTACTGGAGAAATGAAATGACACACTGCTGATTGATTGGTGAAATTGATCCAGTGTTTGTACGGGGCCGGTGGAGCTGGATGGCTGGGGAAAGAGGAGCCTGAATCGATGGAGCTTAAGTGGTCTGGGGGTGGCACATACACCCACACACCCACATACCCATATACACAAGCTTACAAACACACACACATCATTATCCATTCCAGACCAAAATAACCAGCATTCCCATGTTGTTTAAAATGTACAATTAAACGCATTGTTCATCGAGTGAAACTGCTTCAACACTAACCAGTGCCATTAAAATAATAATAAAAAAAAAAAAACTTGACATAACTGGATTCTCGACAAAGGATGCACTGTTTTCGACTTGTAACGGCTCTGTTTCTTAAACCGTTTGAAGTTTCCCAACGATGTTGTAGCATGACAAACCTGTTGCTACACCTCCCACTATTGAATGCATCGCTGTCACAGCCACCTTAATGGCCTTCGATTTCTCCAGGGTGAGAGCGCAGGAAGCGATAATTTATATGAAATGTTGCGTAACAACATGAAATGAACTCATGAAATGATCTATGTTATGAAGATCAACTTTCCCAAGGTATCGGACTTGGATGATTGCCAAGTTTGGATTTCTCAAAATGAGAAGAAGTTAAAGTTGTTGTTTTGTTTTTGTTCCTTCTACAAGTTCTCATCTTTCCGACAGTTGCGGTATTGCGTGACCTCAATTTTTGCTCACATTGTTATTCTAGGTTTTATGTGACAAACAAAAACTGGCCTATATATCTAAATTATTTGCCTTCTCTTCTACCCACAGCATATAACATGCACCATGGGCCTGAAATGGTACCCCCATCCCGAGGTCCTCCACTGCATCAAAGGCTGTGAGGTAAGGTCTTCAGGACTCTTGTTTTTCCCCTCATACCTCTTTCCTCCAGTCTCCATTCTTGCTTAGACTTCTATTTGCAGAGGTGCAAGAAGATTAAGGAAGATATTAAGGCTGTTAAGGAGTTCTACACTAAAGTCAGTACTTGTGCAGAGTTGGTCTTCCTTTTTGCAGCATATGATAATATCCAATGTAACACAGTTTATCCCAGTTGTACTTGATCTGTTCAGATGGGTTTAATATAAACCTGTAATCTGTAGGAGCTGCTGTTATAGAAAATTCATCAACTCCTTTTGATCAGTCAGCACTGTTCTGGTATAAACTGCCGTAAATTAAACCTGTACTATATAACATACACTTCATCTCATTGTAGACAATTAGCTGATGAATTTAATTAGGTGTAAATTTAATACGTTTCTGTTCTGAAGTATTCTAGACAGAGGTCTGATTGCGTTTAGCTCTCAGACAGGCTGTAGATTGGCCGGTTTCCCAGAACACATTTTACATTTGCATGTTACTGACGTAGCATAAACGTTGAACGAAACTTACACAGCTTGCAGTAATGCTTTTCAGATTAATTGGTAACATCAGTTTCAGCGCAGTTTGCATAATGCTTTTATAACAGTACTATAATCCATTAAATATAATGCATTTTTGTTTCAGGCTAATAATAATCTGGGGATTTCTTTAAATAATTTTGCAGCTATACTCAGACATTCTTCTTTCTTCCTTTTTCTCTCCTGCAGCCATTCCAGGGTGACAATTATTGTGATGCCATGAACAACAGGGCGTATTGCAACTACGATGGAGGAGACTGCTGCCAGTCCACTGTCAAGACTAAGAAGGTAGAATGAACATTAATACCAAGTTTTCTTGCTATTATTCGCTACCTGCGGTGAAACCATTAAAGAAGGACTTGTGGGTACGAGTGAAGGCCTGTCAGTGGGTTGCTGGTAGTTAAAAGGATCAACCCTTAAAAGTCTATGATGGTGCCCATGCTATGAAAGATCATGTTCTACATGTTGCCTAACAATTTAGGAATCTTTGACTTTTTACACCTATCATTTGGTTTTACTGCTCAAAGGGCCAGGAGGTCTGGACACACATAAAAACTATTGTTAGTCGAAAAAGAACAGTGAATAATCACTGACGAGTATAACTAGACTTAAATCCTGTGTAGCAGAAAGCCTCATCTGTTTATAGTGACAGGAATATGATTTGAAGTGACTTGAGTGATTATATTAAGTTTACATTGGAATATTTTCCCTCCCTAAAGTAGTGATCCATTATTATTCTATGTGCTGCCAATACGTAGCACATACGCTGCCAAAACGCCAACATATGATTCACTGAAACCTTTAAAAGCACCAATGCAGACGTGTTTAGTTCTCGTAAGAGTTGCAAACCATTAGCGGTAACCCAAGTGTCTAATAATAAGATGTTATCCAGTCCAGTATGTTCATTCTTCTGCTGGAGCAGCAGACAATTCTGGTCGACTTCAGACAAATGCTGGAAAAAAGGGCCGTCGTTGGAGCTGAAAAGAACAGATAAATGCAGCCATAAATGCAGGATGAACCCACAGACCCTCACTTTTCCATAGTTGCGTCATTTTGGCCATCGTACCTCATGCCTACTCCAGAAGGCTGCTGTTTGTTGGGCAATTACCCGAGCCCTCCAGCAGGATGGCAGGCTTTTCCAGAGCAGACCAATGCACAAGGAAGTCTTTTTGTGAACCCTACTGCGTCTGATGGCCTTTAAAACCTGCAGGGAGCATGGACCTTCTCCTGAAGTTGCATCCCATTTCCAGATGGAGAGCTGAAGCTTCTTGTTTCTGAGATCGATTTCTTGGATTGCTGAGATCATGACCAGACTTGGTTTCGTCTCCAAATGACCCATAAATGGGTAACCCACTGGAAGGAGTAACACATTCATGGGTAACTTCAAAGTCTTCGTGTTTTTGCTCAAGGCCATTTAAACTGATCTCAGCTAGTCAACTGATGACATAGCATTTCCATCTGTGCGTTTAAGGGTGTGGAAGATTTATTGGCAACCATGGCGAGGTGTTAGTCCTCCCTTTTCCTCTTATCTCCCTTATAACTCTCACCTTTGCCCATTTTCCCTCTGTGAGTCCCCTTGACGGTGGGGTACATGGCTATCCTCAAACTTGGCCTCTCATTAATACCTCTGTAAACACTACAGAGGCTTTATGGTCGCTGTTGACACACTCACTTCTTCAGGCAGTAACCTTTCCTTCTTCAGTCTCAACAATCCTGCTCTCTTGCCATATTCCTTACCTCAGGAGCGGTTTGAACTTTTGGCAAAGCTACAACAGTGAGGACACAGGCAGTGATGATTCATTAAGCCTGACTCTATTAGAGGACGCTTTTTTGGAGGGTTCACTATGTCCTGCCTACGTCATTGAGCAGACAGAGATCTCAGCGAGAGTTGAGTGAGTGCCAGACAAGCTCACCAGTGTTGACGGAAGGTTCAATTGCTCTGCAATTAGCCAAGCGTCTGGTACACCACTCTTCACTGTAGTGCATCACAGAGTTATTAATGCAAGATAAGAATGGAGTTATCATTTAACGAGATGCACACTTTTTATATCAGAAGCAAAAATGGGTGGGTTGGTTGGGGTCAATTTTTGAACCCTAACTCTGACAACTACCAGAAAATATCAACCCACAGCAAGTTTGTAAAGCTGAGTTTGCATATGCTGTGCATTTCTTTACCTTGGATTGCCCCAAAGGAAAAACACATCTGCTTACAGAGAAAAAAAAAACTTTTTAGTTAAAAACAAATCCACACATCCTCAATATCCAGCTAGGAGTTTTCCAACATCAAAGTGTTAATGCCCACGCTGCTGTACTAACAGCCCAAAACAAAGTTTATTGTGGAAAACAGGCCCTAAGCCTGTGGGATTTTCCTTGCATTAGAAAAACAACATGATCCTCAGAGCTCAGAACTGCCATCTTGCAATCTGATCTTCAGGAAATCTCTCCCGGGGCTGCAATGATAACCAGATCACCTGGCTTCCAAATCCAAGGCCCAGTTCAGAAGTCAGTCATCCTGTTCTGGCAGCACTTTAAGTGAATATTTCAGGTGGATTTTACAAAAAAAGGAAAACAAAAATACTGTCCCAGGATTTGGGAAAGGATGCAGAAAATTGCTCCGAAATAACTAATCATAGTTCGATTGATGGACTGCCATAGGGGAATGTCAACATGAGCAGATGAAGGAAAAGGGATGAGGGATTGCTTTAATTGAAGCGGTTACTATCCTTGGCTACTGCAAAATCAGTCCAACTGTTTTTTTATTTTGTTCTCATTGTCAGTTTATTCATCATTACTCAGGAAAGCCTATAAACACATTTCCTTTCAGAGCAATGACGGGCATGCATTAGCGCAAAGATAAGGACCCGTCTGACTTTGAATTGCACTTAACCACGCCTTGCCATTCCTTTAAGTGTTTTGTTGAGATAGGCGACTGAGATACTATATGACTATTTGTTATGCCTTGTGAAGTAAGTTTATTTGAAACAGCAGTGAGCACGCCACCTTGGTCTCGATTTCACTGGAAAGCAGCTTTTTGCATCATGTCCCACAGAACAAATAAGTATTGAAAGTTGATGACAAATGTTGTCTTTGTGACCCTGATGCTCACTGAGAAGGTGAATATTTGATCTTGAATAGTTTCCATATGTGTTGGATCATAATCATTGTGTATGGAATGTAGGCTTTGTAATAGAAAAATGTCATGCAGACAGTTGTCCATGTGACGACCAAGGACATTATGGTACTCAGAAATAATGAATTTAGTGCAGTAACATGATGGTTATGGCTAGGCATGGTTGTCATTTTTGATTGCCATCATCTCTGAAGATGTAGGAACCACGAGAAAGAACAACATGTCCTGTTACTTAAATTCCTCATGGAATGGTTTCTTAACCATGATTTGATTCTTTGTGTTGAGGTATTTCACTGAACAGGAAGTCAGAGTCACTGTTGACTGACTTACACGACAGCCAGTAGCGTTCAAGATATGCCATACCTCCAACAAATTTAAATAAACCTGACAGTTTATTTAAAGGAGAACAAAGATGGAAGGGACATATTCCAGCATTGGTAAAAACATGTCTTTGAAAAAGCATATAACTGCGACCTCGTACAACTTCCAAATGAATCAAATCCAACCATTTTTTTCCCTCAACCAAACAGTCATTAGAAAAAGAGAATAGTGTCCAAGAAGACAAATTTAATAAATGAACCATGTTTTCTTGCTGACAAGCTGCAACTTAGAGCAAGAGCCACCTCTGGGAAAGGGGCATATATGGTTCTAGAGAGCATATAATTAGATGACTATGAAAATTTGCACAAATATGAATCATCAAAAAGCGTTTTTTTCCTGTTAAAATGAGAATATCTTCAAAACTTTTTTTTTCAGATATAGTATCGTATCAGTGTTCATAACACTAAGAGATAAGTATAAAAAGTTCTGAAACACTAATTTTGATTTCTGGGGAAGTTTTGAAAATGGTCATGCACACACAAACATGAAGTGTGCAAACACACACTCACATCCATGGTCTTGTTGTGTGCTCAGAATGACTCAGCTGGGCCTAAGCCCAGCCGAGACCCAGCGATTGTGACATAGCACACGAAAAAGAGAGCTCTGCCAACAACCTGTGCGATAAAATCGGAGTACCCTCACTCCCTCCTCTTCAGGGTGAACCCCTTTGCAGCTTCGCTCCCTTCTGGTGCGATAACCCCAGAGTGAGGGAAGCAAAAGCACTTCCCGCTGCCTGCATGTTTGTTTTCCTTCCTTATCTCTCTCTGGCACACTTCGCCACCCCCCTTTCCCTACATCTTTGGCTGGAGATTTGAGTATTAAGGAATTATGGGTGACTGGCTCTGCATTAGTCCTCTCCGGGACTTTGAAGGTGCAAGGCAGGCGGCACGTAAGGTCACTGCAGGATCCAGCACTAATGACTGCAAGCTGTTGGCGGGACACTCGCCGACTGAACGGATGGATGGATGGATGGATGAATAGAAGGAAGGACGGATGAATGGATGTTGCTGGTTGTAGCAGGGAAGAGGGCTGCCCCAGTCCCACCCCTTCCCTTTCCCTCCCACCCCTGTAAGATCCCCGTAGAAGGAATTCCTTTCTGGAAGTGGGAGGTCCCAAGTGGGCTGCTTTTCATGCACCCGAACTTTGTTTGTACATTTTTGCGCCCTGGCAAATCTGGTGTGAGAGCTGAGTTTGAGGCAGTTCTTTGTTTTTTTTTTTTTGTTGTTTTGTTTTTTGTTCTGCAGATGTTACGCAACATTACAGAACATCTTGATCCCAGAGTAATGGTTATTTCTGTGAGAAAAAAAAAACACCAATATGGAAAACACCAGTAGACTGGAGTTACTTCATTTATAGACAGTGCAAAAACAGAAATCTATTAACAAATGCATATTTATACAGAATTTGTATTTTATTCTGCCTGATTTTCTAGCATGCACTTTTGTTGATTAATCAGTGAACATGGCTGTTCATCGATTCATCTTCAGTTAGTGCTAGAACCGGAGCCTATCCCGGATGCACCCAGGGTGCAGGGTGGGAATATACCTTGGATGGAATGCCAGTCACAACACACATGCACATTTACACCTAGGGTCAGTTTAGAGTTGGCAATTTAGAGTCACATTCTAGCATATTTTAGATGGTGAGAGGTAACCAGAGAACCTGGAAGAAACCCACACAGACACAAAGAGGGCATGCAAAACTCCACACAGTAACCCAAGCTCAGGGTGAAACCAGGGACCCTGGCACTGGGAGGCTGTTTCCATTTTTATTTAAGACCTTGATAGGTATCTGCAGTTGCCCTTGGGTAACACTTTAAGAGGAACCTTGGCCAATGAACCTAAGTAGCAAGAAAATAAACCTAGCTAGACATTACCTTATTCATTTTAACTATGGAAGATTTCTGGGAATCTATAAACACATTTATGACTGTTAGATAGCTACAAGACAAGCAATTTGGTTACATCTGTACTGGTAGGAGCAACCGCTTGGTCCAAAACTATATCAGGCAGAACTGTAGTACTGTGGTGGTACCCCTCGAATTTGGCCTAAACAAAGTTCTTCCAAAAGTACAACATTTATCATAGGATTTTTCAAATACTACCCAAAAGTAATGTCTCTTTAGGTTTCTATTGGAAAGCAATGGATCTCAGTTCTCTCTTGAAGTAGTGTTATGCTTCTAGGTGAAGGAAACTTGCACTCTGTTAATGTTAATCTGTTTGAAAGTTTGAAAGAGTGGTAGATATGGAATTCCACAAGACATTCCCAGGACCCCTCTGCATGCTCCCACTCTGGGCCAGATGTGGCAGCTGGCTTTTCACCCTGAGGTCAAAGTCAGAGAAACCATGTCAAATTTGCCACCCACAATCACAGAGTGAAAGGGAGATAAAGAGGCAGGGTTTACCGAGACCTGGGGAAAAAAATGGAAATGCTGCAGGCTGAGTATGGTTAGCAAAAGTGAGTTGAGATGAATTTCTTCATATTTTCAACCAATTCCTAAAGACTGGACTGAAATGGTAGGACAACGGAAATGTGGAGAGGATGAAGAAGTGAGATAAAAATTCTTAAAGTGGAAATAAACTGCATTGGGTTATGTAAAAGAAAGAGAAGACACTTAGACAGAGGAAATGCCACTCAGATGATTGGCAGCTGGCTTTGATACCTCTGCAATTCTTGCTTGTAAAGCTTTCGCAAGTTACTTCTGGGAAGCCTCCTCCTCCCGAACATGGTTCTCCTCTCTTGGGTAGTGACAAACACCATTCCTCCTTGACTAACTCTCCCTTTCTGAACCCCTGTCCATATCTTGCCTGCTTTTGAAAGCTGCTCTTGGTGAAGCAGTCCAGCACCCTTTTACTCAGCTTTGACTCAGGTTTCACTGATTTTAACTCTTATTAATCAAGTATTGCTTGGTCCCTGCCTGGATCTATCTATCAGGGTCTGACTTCTGGCTTGCCTTGCATTACCTAGGGGTGATATAAATGTATAGGCAGTTGTATTGTATTCTTACATTTCTGAATACACTGAGGCTCCTTATGGAATTTTGTAAGGAATAACACACTTTGAGATGTGCCATTATAGGAAAATATCAAAATTATTTATTTTCCTCTAACAGCACATCCCAGAGAGTGTTATTCCTCTTATAACAAAATAATTTGCCAATGATTATATTGTTTACTTCATTAATCAAAAACACTTTATGTTCTTTAACCATTACAATGAATGTAATGTTAAGGAACATGTTATAGAAGGTGCAAACATCTCTGTCCTGAAGACTTTCCAGTGGTGGAAAGCTCTGATACTGTAAAGCTGCACCATAACAATGATTATACATTTTTCTTAAATATATAATCACAATATGTAAAAAAAACAAACAAACAAAAAACTATACACTCCTGATCAAAATCTTAAGACCGGGGAAAATATTACAAGTATTCACACTTCGCTCTGGTGGATCATAACCAGGTTGTAAGAACTTCTTCAAAATGTCAAA
>JAKKZN010000027.1:2128555-2139306 GCA_033441825.1 Pangasius elongatus | reverse complement strand
CTCCAGACTTCAGGCAGTCACTGACTGCAAAGGATTTTCATCCAAGTATTAAAATTATGGTTATATTTACAATTGTCCAAATACCTTTGAGCCCCTGAAAATGGAGGTACTTTGCTGAAAATGGCTGTAATTCCTACATGGTAAATGCCATATTTTTGGGGGAACCTCTTAAAATAAAGCTGAAAGTCTGCACTTCCATCACATCTTGATTGTTTTATTTCAAATCCATTGTGGTGGTGTATAAAAGCAAAACCACAAAAATTCTGTCATTTTCCATATACTTCCAGACCTGACTGTGTATATAACGTATGTGTGTGTGGTAGTTTTCACTAAGTACTTTAAAATAGTGTATTTAAAGTATAAACCGGTATTAACTGTTTTTTTTAGCGTTATGCTTCACTATTAAATACTCCATACTAACCACGCTGTAAAATAAAGTGCTTCCTATATTTATTCAAGAATATTATGTTTAAAATATACAATTATAGAACTATTCGAGGATTTTTTTGTAAAACAAACCAAAAAAAATAAAAATAAACCTTATTCACTCGTGCTAACATTTTTGGCACGTCAGTTCCAAAACTATAAACAGCTTCCCGCCAGATTCTGTCTAAACATCAGTGACATAAGTGTGAACTGCGATAAACGTCGCTCGGAAAACAACTTCTCTACAAGTGGCCTTTCCTACACAGAACAAAACATAACACTGCCCTGAGGAGTTTGCCTTGCCTGGAAATGTGAATCCCTGCTAAATTCAGGACCAGATTTAGTGTCCCAAATGTTCAGCACATTTAGGAGAGCTTTAAGAACAGATGATTTACTGCAGTGGTCCTGTCTTTCAATCGGCAGGTCAGCAGGAGTAAAGCCCGAGGCCTTACGTGAGCAACTTTATGGGGGCGTTTCGGTGATGACAAGGATGAAAGGGCTTCCCTTTAGAAGTGCATACAGTAAAGTGCATACAGTCCCTTATGCCTTCGGGCCAGTCTTCTTCTTTTCCAAGTGGCTACAAAGCTTGATTAGCTTGTTTCTGAAGCCCTTCTGGAAAAGGCTACAAATACAAATCCAACTTCATGGTCAAATTTGGTGAAGTGAATGTGACTGCTGAAAACGCCACAAATGAGAAATAGAAAGCAGAACATATTTCACTTTATTCACCCCTTCTAAAAAAAACCTGTCAGCCCATCTAAGGGTTATATGTAATTTAGAAATATGACCATCAGGCCATAATATTACGCAGAAATTGACTATATAATGCAGGAGGTTGTGGGTTTAAACCTCACGCTCTCACGGCAGCCTCCTATTATACCAATATTTCACTATGCTGTTTGCGGTGAACGTGCGATTTTTCATTTTCGTAGTGAAAAATTGCTTTACAACCATCCAATTCATCTTCCCAGATTACTGAGTCACGACGGTGAATGAAATGCTGCAGAGCCACTCTAAGTGAAGCTAAATAATCATTGTGGTTATGTGGGTGCTTAAAAACCTAAAAATCAATAAAGCTTCAGATAGAGTTTCAGTATACATATTTAATAGATCTTTCCCCCCAAAAAAGACAATCATATTGACTCGGTACATACTGTATTTACAATTTTATGTACAAGAGTATAATTTACTATCACAATTGATATAACATGAAATGTAAAATTACTCAAAATAAGTTGCTGAGGCTAATTTCTTACGTTTTGGTTAACCCCAAACTTGTACGTGTTCAACTACGCTCACTCAGCCCATATGATCAGTTATATGATAGATATAATATACTACAATTCATTCACCATGTGACACTACACCTTTTATGCTCACATTCCTCCCTTCAAAATCCCAGCCAAAGCAATCATAATGGTATGTAACAGCCCTGAACTAATCAGTAATTTAGATTTAATGTGGAGTTGCCTGTGTTGAAACGGTCTGTCTGTGAATATGAAGCCACAAGGTTGCCCCTGTTTAAAATAGGAAAATGATGGAGAGATGAATAATATAGACAACAAAGTCCCCTTAATTGTTGGAGATAATAATTTTCAAACCATTGCATTCAAGATGATTCAGGCCTTCGCATTCTAGTTTCAGAGTTCTCCATTCTGCTTGGCTTCCAAATATGTTACAGACACGTGTGAAAGGTGCTCGGTTCATCGTCCTCCTGGTGTGTGAAATTTGCAGCACCCTGAAGCGAGGACCTTACATTCAGGCCTTCTTCAGTCTGGTCCTTACAAAAAGTAAAAAGTAAAAGTTCTTCAATTTCCAAGCTACCTTCTTCTCCCCCTCCTCTATGCTGAAAAACAAGTCAGAGGGGACGCATGGCAAAAAAAAGTCCTTTCGTTTGGTGAAAAGGTTGAACAGTCTTGCATTTCGTGTAGGTTTAGAAAACAGACCAGATCAGAGACGGACAAGCCTAAAAGGTGAAAAGGCTGCTTCACCGGAGTTTGGACTTGCCGTATATATTGCGCTGGACAGACAGGATCTTCTCCACACAGGTTATCCGTGTCTCATGGAGCGAGCTGTGCCAAGTGCTGCTAGCCAATCGCATGTCTTCACTCCTGCACATGACATATGTCATGGACTCGGTCCGGCTCTGGATGTAACCACTCCGGAGAAGAGAGCGACAGAGTAGGCTGATCCGATCCACCCGTCTCAGGATTAGGTGAGCTTTCCTGCAGAAGAGAGAAACAAATTAAGTCAAATATTGATGACTAAATGCATAAATTATATAATTATATAATAGTATCAGAGATTTATGTCATTTATGCTCAAGTCTCTGAGCTGCAAATCCAAGTCAGCAACTCCTAGTCTTGCCTCAAGTCTCTGAGCAGCAACTCCAAGCCAAGCTTCAAGTCTCTGAGCTGCAACTCCAAGTTGAGTCTTAAGTCTCTGAGCTGCAAGTCAGAGTCAAGTCTCAAGTTTTTGAAAAGCAAGTCAGAGTCAAGCTTTATGTCTCTGAGCAGTGAGTCTGAGTCAAGTCTCTAGTCCAAAGTCCAATTTGACTCTTAAGTCTCTGAGCTGCAAATCTAAGCGTAGTCCAACATCTTTGAGCTGCAAGTAAGAGTCAAGTATGAAGTCTCTGAGCAGCAACTGTGAATCAAGCTTCAAGTCTCTGGGTTGAGTCTTAAGTCTCTGAACTACAACTCCAAATTGAGTCTCTAGTGTTTGAGCTGGAACTCTAAACCAAGTTTCAGATCTGTGAGCTGCAAGACCAAGCCAAATCTCGAGTCTCTTAGCTGAATTCTGAGCAAGTCTGAGTCGAGCCTGAAATTTCTGAGATGCAAGTCAAAGTCAGGTCTCAAGTCTCTAAGACGCTAGTCCAAGTTGAGCCTCAATTCTCTGAGCATAAACTCCAAATCAAGCCTCAATCTCTGAGCTACAACCCTAAGTTCAGTCTCAAGCCTCTGAACTACAAATCCAAATCGAATCTCTAGTGTTTGAGCTGCAACTCCATGTCGTGTCTCATGTCTGTGAGCTGCAAGGCCAAGCTGAGTCTCAGGTCTCTGAGAAGCAAGTCCGAGTCAAGCCTTAGGTCTCTGTGCAATGAGTCTCTAGTCCATAGTCTCTGAGCTGAAGTCCTAGTACAGTCTCATGTCCCTGAGTTGAAAAAGCAAGTTTTAGTCTTAAATTTACGAAGTCCAAGTTGAGTCTAAAGTCACTGAATTACAAGTCTGAGTTGAGTCTCAAGTCCCTGATCTGCAGGTCTGATCCAAATCTCAAGTCAGAGTCAAGCCTGAAATTTCTGAGATGCAAGTGAGAGTCAATACCGAAGTCTCTAAGTTCCAAGTCCAAGTCGAGTCTCAACTTTTTGATGTCTGAGTTGAGACCCAAGTCTCTGAGCTACAAGTCTGAGTTGAGTTTCAAGATTTGGAACAGCAACTCCAAGTCTAGTCTCAAGTCTCTGATGCAAATCCAAGTCAAGTCTGAATTCTAAGAGCAGCAAGCCTGAGTCTAGTCTCAAGTCTCTGTGCTGCAATTCCAAGTCAAATCTCAAGTTTCTGAGCAGCAAGTCTGTTATTTGCAGCAGGGGAATTTCTAGGATTTAAAAAAACATCTCTGCAATGGCTTGCAAAGAGGTCCTTCTTCCAGCTCTGCAGTCATGTTTTTATTGTGTTTGAAGATAATATTACTTTCTAATGATTTCTGTCACAACAAACCTGCATGCTTCTCATGCTGTCTCGGGATGATATTTAACAGTAATATTATTGAAGAGACAATAATAAAGGTATTGTCCTGGGTCTGAATAGTGTTTGACGCAATCCTGACATTTGAACCCACAACCTTTTGGTGACTAGAACAGAATCATAACAGAACTTCCTTTCAGCTTTAGTATAGTTTTAAAGAAATTTAATTAACACATCCCAATCTATGATATGTACTGCATTCGATGTTCAGAAAATGCTTTACTTTATAGACTTTTACTAAGAGGAAATATTCATCTTGCAACAGTCAGCAAGGGAGAAACCTGATAACAAATGATTTCGAAAATCAGCAGCTGTAGCAGGGGGGAAAACAAAAGCATCAGGCTTCAGCCGGTAGTTTCCCAACTAAATGTAGCTGCAAACTCTGGTTTTGGGCATCGAAAATATTATGTAAGTTGATACACTTAGCAAAACAATGCTTGGCAGATATAAATGAGTAAATGTTTAGGCAGAAAATGTGTGACTGTAAACATTCAGCAATGGTCTGTGATTTAACTACAGAACAATTTTAGCTATTTGTTCCATTTTTTTTTTCTGACCAGGAAGAAATTCAATAACAGCATTTTTTTTTAATCTCTTATGGAAAGTTGTTCTTAATTGAAAATACAGTGGATAAAGTCTGGATTGTTGCTTGCATAAACTTTTTATTTGGTCCGATCGAAATCACTTACTCAGCACTCAGTGTTTCAGATGCTTAGGTTGCTGAAAAATCAGGAATAAATTTCAACTTAATATGAAATCTCATTATGTTTATTTTATTTTTTCATCATCATACATACACACACACACACACACACACACACACACACACACACACACACACACACACACATAGCCAAGTATCTGGTTTGCTTAAATATTACAACTGGATCTTAAATCAGACTTTTATTAAGTTTATTTTGA
Source organism: Pangasius elongatus (assembly GCA_033441825.1). Lineage (NCBI taxonomy): Eukaryota > Metazoa > Chordata > Actinopteri > Siluriformes > Pangasiidae > Pangasius > Pangasius elongatus. Next base: position 2,134,222 of record JAKKZN010000027.1, on the reverse strand, counting down.
GAGGTTCAATATTCTTCACTATAAAACCCAAAGATTTAGCAATGCAGTGTTTTTAATTAATAGATTTGTAATTCTGTAATTTGAGGCATTCAAATACATCTTAAGTGCTCAGAAAACAAAATATGTATACTGCACATACGCTATACATACATTCAAGATTCAAGATTTTTATTTTTCACATAAATAGTAATAGAAATGAATAAGAAATAATAGGAAATAAGATAATAAGCAATATGAAATATATGTACCAAAATATATATACAAAATAAGCAGGGAATGTGTAAAAAAAACCAGATGCACATAATATACAAGTATGTTACAAGTAGTGCAATGTGAAGTGTGCAGAGTGTCAGTGGAGTGTGGAGTGACTGGAAAGTCTTTATGTAGTCCTAAGGGATCTGTATCGTGGACAGATCTCTACACCTAAAGGAAGAACCTGTCCCAGCGTAATTCACATATTTATGGTGCCTGGACTGGAGTCTTTAGAGGATGACTCAGGGTTTACATTCAAATGGGCTTCATTTCATAACACAACATTCAGCTAATCATGACCATAAAGCATGCTGACATTTGCAGACCTACTACTAAGACTTTTCTTTTCTTATTTCCGTATCCAAACTCCACCTCTCCCAGCAGCTATGAGTCAGATGCATTGATTTCCAAATGCAAGAATCAATTAGAATCGTGGCTTTTCATTACTGAGTGAATTTCCAGTTCAGAGATTTTAAGTAACAAGTTCAGGAATTATTTTGAGTGGAAGAGAGCTGAATGGTATCCAATACAAGCGTTGAGCTGTGGTTAATTAGGGGATGTTTTGATGCAGATGAATTGTTGCTGAGAAAATTGAGTCATAATGTTATGGGGGCGAAATGCTGCTGTTTTTCCAATAATGCACATTGTTTTAGATTTGTTGGGAAACTAGTGACTTATCTGTAATTACAAATGGAAGAATCAACCAGTTTTGACCTTCTGCTAGAAAGGTCCTTAACAAAAAATGTGCTAGCGGTGCTCAGCCATGCCCTGCCTGTCAAAGACTTTAATTTGTTAAAAAGTTTAATTTGTGGCATCCACATCAGATTATTTGCTGTTAACACAGCACTTGAACTCTTGAATATAAATGCATTAGTTCTGATACATTATAATTTCTAGGGTAACAGATCATACACAGGGACTTGTGTTGTTTAATAAAGAAAAACTATGTACCGTAACTATAAAGAATTAAGAAGTGTGATGTAATGTTTATTAATAACTTTCAAAAATGTAACGTGGTATATTTGAAAAATAACCCACTTCCACAAACCCTTAATTTCTTATAATAGCATGGCCCATATTGTGTTATTCTTTACACATTTTGGACTTTTTGTGAAACCAAAGGTAACAGCACTACCAACAGTTGTAAGTAAGAAGTGAGAAGCGATGCTGGGGCTGATTTCTTTCTAGCCCAGACTATAGATTTGTGCAGTCTATCAGTGACGGTCACATCAAGTGATTACTCAGAGTGAAACGACCCCTAGATTTGATCTCCATTTTTGCTGACATTATTTCATACACATCATCAGCAGTGATTGAAACACTGGTGGATTATCTACTCCATCATCATCATCTTTTTTTCTCCAAAATGCCTTTGGAGGAGAAATTTAAAATAGTTAAACAAAGCGCACACTGTCCAATCAAAGTACATATGACACAAAAGGACATATAACAGAACTTTGGTGTTTTCTGATTTGAATGAAAGGGTTACAACTGTTCTGCTTAGCATGTTTATTAACTAAGTGTTTATAAAGTGTTGGAAGAAACACACATGAACCTAGTCGAGCATTAAGGACTCACAAATGTAGCTGCAGATCTGCCCTTAAGTGTGTGTGTGTGTAATAGTTTGCCACAACATTCTCATGCCATCAATGAGACCTTGTGATTTAATGTACCACTCAACACTAATAGTTTTATTGCCAAGCTCTTGATATATATTAGATCTTAGCCTCCTTTCTACACCTAACACCATTACATACAGCATACACAAACCCAATTATCTATGCAGCTCTCTAAAGGATGCTAGCATCAGGACATCCAAATGGAAGTATATCCAACTCCTCTTTTTTAAACAAATGTCTGAGAGATCACATTTCACTTGGCAACATGTTTACAATTTAAAAGGCACCACTAATTCCAACAATCCCAAAAAGACTGCCAATACAGAGCCATAAATAATCCCCAGTCTCTCCTCCAAATGCCCGCTGTAGGGTTTCTACCACACATAAAAAATGTTCACCAAATCCTCCATTATATCAATTTTCTGCATGGCATGAATTATGAATCCCAAATTCCAGGCAGTGGGTTGGACATGCTCTAAAAACTGACGTCTGAATTTCAGCCCTTGAATTGTCTTTTTGTTTCTTTTCTTTTTCTAGTACTCACCCACTTAAAACAGCTAACAATCAGCTCATCTGTACACACATCAGAAAAAAGGATTATTCAAGGATTCCTTGGATAGTTAAGGGTTCATTTCTTTCGAAAGATGATTTACTTGGAAGCCTCTCTGACAGGGAAAGCTCTAATGTAGAGTTCTACATAGAACTTATCAGGGTTCCCCCAGTTTAATAAACCAAATGGCTTCCATTCATAGTAAAATGAGATATACCATCTAAGTTTTGATCAAAGTCAGTGCAATCTTAGAAAAATTGGATAGTTAATGTTACTACTTTGTACAGTTCTATATAGAGGTTTTAAGGCGTTTCCTCAGAGCAACAAACCAAAGAATACTATGGGTTACAATCTAAACCTCTAAAAGTGCAGTCTAACACCTTTAGTTAGTCCCTCTGGGGAAATCTTTAAGGGTTCTATAAAGATCTTCAGATAATTTAGAACTTTTAAGATGTTGGAGAAACCATAAGTGGTGTTAGTTAAGGGTTTGTTTCTTCTTAAAGGGCAATCTAGTTGGAAATCTCTATGAAGGGGAAAGCTCTACTGTAGAGTTCCTTGTTCCCAAGTAACCTTGCATCTAATTTGTGTTGTTTTAATTTGGCGTCCATTCATAACAACATGGGCTTCACCACCAAATTTTGGTCAAAGTTATTGCACTTAGAAAATAAAGGGATGGTTAATGTTTCTTCTTTGTTGTACAATTCTACACAGAGGTTTGAATTGGTTTTATCAGAGAAGCAAACTAAAGAACAATTTGGGTTGCTATATTTAACCTTTATTTTTAAGAGCATATCCCTAAAAATGTGCATTCTAACAACTTAAAGGGTTTTTAGTCTGTCCCTCTAGGGAATTTTTAATAGTTACCTAAAAAAAAAAACCCTACACCAGAAGGTTTCAAGGTTCCAAGTAAATCCCTTCACAAAACTAGAAGCAATATCCATTAAAAGAGTGTAGAACTTTCAGAACTGTGGAGGAAACAAGCAGCGTTGATGTCTCACAACTCCATGGTTGGATACTGAAGCTTTCACATCCCAAAAATATGCTGGTAGGTGGATTAGCATGTCTAAATTGCCGGTGTCAAGGATTAAAGTACTTGTTCAGTGGTTAGGGCTCCAGACTACTGATTGGAAAATTCAAATCCTAGCACCATTAAGCTGTCACTGTTAACACTCATCTGTTTAGCTCAAGTAAGTCTCTTGACCTTCTAAAAGACTACTTTCTAAAAGTGTACTGGGTTGAGAAGGTCTGATAATATCTCTGACTAAATCAATGTTTGATTACCTTAACACAATTCCTGTCTTGCTAACCTTGCATCTACATGGCCTGATCTTCAGGAAGAACCTTTTTCTTTTACCTTTTTCTTTTGTTTGTATTCCAAACGCTGCCAACCAATAAGTGTAGTACTGGTTACTACACTATTGAATAAACAAATGAATAAATGTTTCTGAGTGTCCTACAATGCACTCATGTCCTATCCAGGATGCACCCAATGATGGCATAGTTTCCAGATCCACCAGACAAGGATAAAGTGGTTACTGAAGAAGAATGAAGGAATGAGTCAATAAAGTATATGTTGTCATTATGATAAAATAACCAGTTCAGTTTTCTGTAAAGAAAATGTGCTGCCACTCCAAAAATTGTAACTCAAGATTCTTTGAAGCCTCTGAGCCAACTTTACGACATAGGAGTACAAACCCCTTTTAGGAAGAACTTTTAATTAATGCTTGAAGAACCCTTTGTTCTAAGAGTGTAGTAGGTTGAGAAGAAAATATTTTTTTGCTAAATCAATGGATTATAAACTTAATACTATTCAGGTCTTGCTAACCTTGATCTTCAGGGAGAATCTTTTTCTTTTTCCTCTTGTCTTCCAAACCCTGCCAACCGCAGCAACATTTCCATCCACATCAGACTCCTGCTGGGCTTTACCTCTCCATAGGGAACACCACAAACACAGCAGCCATTTTTAAGCTCCACGATGAAACAAAAAACAAAAACCCACACACACCTGGATTTACTAGGTGCCTCAGACCCTGACAGGGAAGTGGAGAGGACTGTTTTAAGAGCAACATTTCCACATGTGTACACTAACATGGCCACAGGCCTTCGCACCACTTAGTGTTTGCCAGAAGCCACTTTACCCACATTCATTAGACCCCAAAACATTTGGCGCCCTCTCAGGGAGAGGTTGGAATAATAACACTGTAATTTGTCAACTTTGCTTTGGTGTCCAGTCACTGGTTTTGATGCAAAAAATATGAATAATAAAAGGAACCGAAAGGAAACAAAAACATCGGATGGACTTGAATAAATGAACATGAAAATACGCTGCAGCACCGGGATGGATTCTTTTATGAGATTTATGTTCTTATGAGATGGCACTCCAGTGGAACAAGCCTGCTCGTAATCGTTTTTATAGTCCTGGATTTTCACTGGAAGCCTAAACCAACATTTAGTAGGCCAAAATTACTGCTGACCACAGTGTTTATGTGTATGTACTGTATGTCTGTGATGAGATGGAGAGGAGGTTTGAGAGCTGGCTCACTCAGAAGATGAATCTCACCTGGGTCCTAGCTCATCCTCGCTCCGCCACACAAAGTCTCCGAATTTCTCATAGTGCGAGTTGTAATGGTGTTGCACACGGTACAGTGTGGGTGGAGAAATCTCCATCAGCGTGTTGTAGGCTGTTTGCTGCTCCTTGCCACTTGTGTAGCCATTGTACAGGTTGTATACCCGGTCTGCTATCTCTGAAAGACAGGGAAGAAGCAGATTGGGAACTTTCTCAGGCATTGATTTTGGATTGTGTTAGCAATAAGGATGATTGCCTGAACTGGTATTGACTGAAAAGAATGTATCATTTTAATTGACTTCATTGAAACATATTAATTGAGAGGGTACAGACAGTGACACTGAAGCTAGTACTGATGGCAGTATTGATTTGTTAGGGAAGGTACTTGCTTTAAAAAGGGTAAAACTACTCTGATCCTAATGGGCTCCTAAAAGAATCCTAAAGGGCTGTTCAGTAGGAATAATCCTAAATACATCTTTGGTAGAAAGAATCCCTAAGAGATCTTCGGTAGAAAGAATCCTAAAGAGATCCTAAAATAATTCTAATGGGACCTTTGGTAGGAAGAATCCTAAAAAATCTTAAAGAATCATAAAGGAATCTTTAGTATAAAGAATCCTAAAGATCTTTGGTATGAAGAATCCTAAAACGGGCTTCAGTAGGAAGAATCCTAAAAGGATAAT
>JAKKZN010000027.1:2101396-2116122 GCA_033441825.1 Pangasius elongatus | reverse complement strand
GTGAGCTCACCACACATGCAGTTGACTCAACTAATCACACGCGTGTACACAGAGACACCACATATTTATTTCTTTTTCTTTTTTTTTTTTATAATACTGTATCTGTGTCTGTTGTAAACAGGAGCTGACCACACAACATCTCAAGACTGCATACAGAGAAATAATGATACGCTGACAAAACAATTCCCAGCACTATCCAAGAAGCGAGCGGATTTTTCCAAAAGAAGCAAGCAGGGAACACATCTTGACTTGAGTGACTTTCCACTCTTAGTAGGTAGCAGACACGTATCAATGTTTTTTAATGTGTGCCAAAATACATGTCAATATGGCGTGACGTGCCTGGGTTGTATAAAACTAGGGAGTAGGGAGCAGTTAAAAATGGGTTGCAGAGGGGGAGGTCTAGAGAAAACGAAAGAAAAAAAAAACCCATGAAGGTCTGAACGAATGAATGATATAGGCACTTTCCCAGAAGGCAGTCTGTATTTAAAGAAAGCTTCCCGCACGCATACCGACACCTCAGGAATGCCCTAGCCGAGATCTCTTTTCCTTAGGTTCTCTCTGGGGCCACCACATCTCACGGATTTTTGTATATTTTACAGACTTGACATTAATTAAACAGAAAACAATGGAACGGCAGCTTCACCTCAGACCACAATGCGACCCATGCTGACTCATTTTGATGATAGAATGCCTTGAATTCATGCATAGTTTCCTCTCTTCCAAGAAATCCAAGTATCTCATGTTCTATACGATACAAAAATATCAGCTGCACTCCCCACGAAACCAGCGGTGAATATAAGACTCCACATGTTATTTTTAGTGTAAAAGTCTGTGAAGGGGTTACAGAAGGCTAAAGCAAGAGACGCATAATGCATAATAATCATAATACTAGACCAAGCATACCTTCTTGATTCTCATTGAACAACAGCTCTGATAATGGTTTCTTACAGAAGTTTTTTTTGTATGGAGACGTTTATTTAACATTTACAGAAGGAGTCTCCAGTGTCAGTGTTTTGTAGCAGTCAGAGGTAAAGCTGTAGGTTTTCCACCATGGGAAAGTCTTCAGGACAGAGGAGTTCTCTGTACCATAAAAACATTGTTTGTTTGTTTGTTTGTTTTTGTCTTATTATCGTCATGAGAGAAAAAAAGGGGCTGGTTAGGGGGAAAAAAAAAACACATGCTGTCATAGTGAAATAATCAACTTCGGGGTGTAAACACTAACTCCGCTTCCTCATACCACCCCATAGTTGAATATTTTCCTCTGACATCAAGCACCCAAATGTTTTATTCCTTATATAATGAATACAAAGAAAATAACTTACACTTTCAAACACAGATACAACAGACTGGACCAGTTATGGACGCCGCCTCAAGTGCTCTCATTACAGATCCATTCATTTTGAGGAGAAAATGTAATATTGCACTTCTGCAAATTATCTAGCTAGCTAGTCTTGTAACTTGCATCCGACTCTGCTAACTGGTGGATAAATTAATTCACCACATGCATCCATTCGTGTAATTTAGGTTATATGTGTAGATTGTTGTTTGGATATGTGTCTGCTGTGTGCTAGCATCAGCTGCTAACTGATCACTTGAATCTTATTACTAGCTAGCCACTTGTTTGCTAACTAGCTTCATCTAACAAGATTAACTGACCTTTCATTTGTAGCCTAGCTACTTTGTGTGCCTGTTTTTTTTTTGTGCTTTTTAAGTTATTGTCATTAACTTACAGTACTTTTTCTTTCTTTTTAAACAAAGTGCTAGCTGACTTCTACAACAGGACATGATTCCTTTGTTGTTGAAAGTGCCTCAAGACTCCTTCATGATGGAAGCTTTCAGTGTGAAGGAAAATGTAAGTATCCCTGCAAAGCACTTAAAAAAAAAAAGAAGCTAACTAACATAGCACTGTAATGTATATGGAGCTGTGCAAACTTACACCAGTTCAAGTTATTTGTGTAGAGTGTTGCTAGAACATATGATGCTAGCTAGCTGCAATGCTAGTTGATTATATTTTCTTGCTATGTTACAACAACAGGAAATGACTTCTTCACTGTTGAAACCACCTCGTGATGGATGTTTTCATTGTGAGGAGTAAATGTAAGTACCTAAGCAAATATTTTTTTTTTATTGCTGTGTTAATTAGTCAGATATCTTAGTCTTGTCATTTAAATAGAAACTAAAAACTGCTTTATCGCTTTATTTATCACACCAGTAAAGTCTTATAGTTTGATGCTAGCTACCTAGTTACTTGGGTGCTAAGTTATTTTTGTATACTAGCTAGCTAATAAAATTAGTCGGTTAAATAATCTTCCTACTAGCTAGCCACTCAGTTGCTAACTAGCTACAACTGCCTTCTCATTTAGCTTTTTGTACCAGATTTGTGTCAGATTTGATCTGTTATTGTTAATGCCAGTAACAAAAAAAAATTAAAAATACAATGGTTTTCTTTCATATTAAAGCCAAGCTAGCTGATTCTGAAAGATTTTTCTTCATTTCCAACTATAAAATCAAATGAAAGCAGAGGTTCCCTTTTAATAAAACATCATCTCGTTAAATTTCATATAAATGAAGTCATAAGAAAAGCTAAACGCAAGCTTAACCTTAACTCTTCGTATAAGTTGGCTCATAAAAATCCCCCTGGATTTGCAACTGTGAGGTCCTGTTTCTGCTAAATCAGTACACTGTCAGTTCACACTTCCCTCTCTGTACATTTCTGTGGAAGGAGGATTTACATGGGAGATGGATCTCTGACAGAAGCCACATAGTCTTGGCAGAAAGAAAAATAAAAAGTCCCTCTGTTTTTGATGTAGTCCAGGCCGACTGCTCTTCGGACTTGCGTAAACACATGGCTGCTATGATTATACCATCCGTGTGGCCTTGGCCTGAAGACCACAGGGGCTTACGGGAGAATTTATGGAACATATCTACTGTTACATCTCGTTTGTTTGGTTTCTCTGCACCCGCACGCCCGGGAGCTTGGGGCTGCCTGGTTCGTGTTAAATGTTAATTGTGCTGCAAAAGTGTTCAGAGTTTACAGAATGTGTGAGGCCACAGAGTCACACACGTTAGCTGATGATCTAAGTGACACTTTTATTACTTCTTTCCTCCTTCTGTGGAGTTAGCGCAGGCAACAAAAACATTACAAGCAAAACTGCAATCACACCAAATCAACCCCCCAAGTTGCGCTTGTTTTCACAGAGTGTCTGCAGTTCTTTTTCTCGTGAGATTAACAGTGACGGATGCGTCAAGAGGCGCTTCAGGACGAATGCGATATGACACTGGCACAAGCATGTGCGGAATGCAGCCGCAGAGCCAGAAGCCGGCAGCTTCCTGACAGCTCCGTGCAGAGAGGGAGAGAGGGGCCATGCCGAAGGGAGAAAGAGAAACCCAAAGACTTAGAAATGAAGTTGAGGGACTGTGTGTGTGTGTTAGTGGGGGGAAAAGGTGGAAAGGGAGACAGGAGACAAATAATTTAGTTTGAAGGTTTATGTTTCTGGATGTGGTCTGGATTGAAATAATATCCCTGTGTGTTTTGATAATCAGAATAAATCAACGGGTTGGTCCGTGACTGGGAAGAGGGCAGGGCAGGCCAGTTGTCTGGTGTCTTTCAGGGTCTCAGTCAGAATTATCGCATAATCCAGAGATGTTGAAGAGGAAAGAAGGATAGAAACGAGTCGACGAACCTTAAATCTTTCAACAGCCATGCACGAGCTGTACTCAACTAAGATCTTTCTACAAAGCCATATTAACTTCCATGCTCTGTTAAAATGAGCCATTTCTTTCTTTTTCTTTTTCTTTTTTTTTAAGTAGAAGGAAAATCCGAAGAAACGATGCTAAAGTGGACCGATGTTACAAATTATTTTTTCCAAAATCAAGCATTATGAGCTTGGCTCTGTAGATCACAAATGATAATGATAATGTTCAGGATTGTTTGGTAATACGTGATAATGTGGAATAAAGATATTAACACACCCCTGTTAAAATGACAGGTTTTTGTGAAGAAAAAAATGATGAAATGATGAAAAGAAAAACCATGACGGAACTTTTCTCACCTTTAATGTGAAATAGCAAAGTATACGAAAATAAAGTGAAAAACAAGTGTGCACACCCCTAAACTAATAATTTATTGAATTTATTACACCAGTCAGTCTTTTTGAGTATGAGTCTATCAGCATGGCACGTCATGACTTGGCAATATTTTCCCAATCTTTCTTGCATAAACATTCTAGATCCATCAAATTGTGAAGGCATCTCCTGTGCTCAGCCCACAGATTTTTAGTTGGATTCAGGTCTGGGCTCTGGCTAGGCCATTCAGAAACAATGATCTTCTTTTGGTTAAGCCATTCCTTTGTTGATTTAGACGTATGATTTGGGTCACTGTTGTGCTGAAAACTGAAATTGCTTTTCATCTTCAGCTTACTAACAATATACTATGAAGCTTACTTCAGAACACCTGAAGGTTTTGCACTAAAATCAACTGGCATTTGTAGCTATTCATGATTCCCTCCAGATTGTTAAATGGTGCTGCCACCACCGTGCTTCACCCTGGGTATGGTGTTCTTTTTGGTGATGTCCTTTTTGTTGCACCAAACATACCTTTTGGAATGACCATAACACATTTTGCCACATGGTCTGGGGTGATTTAGTTGGGCTTGGATGCTTTTTGTGAGAAAGGGCTTCTGTCTAGCCACCTACTCCATAGCCCAGACATGTAAAGAACACGAGAGATTGTTGTCGTATGCAGAGAGTAATCAGTACTTGTCAGATATTCCTGCAGCTCCTTAAATGCTGCCGTAGGTTTCTTGGCAAATTTTTGTCTTGGCCTTTTGTAAATTTGGGAGGGATCTCCTGTTCTTGGTGATGTCACTGTGGTGCTCCATTTTCTCCACTTGTCGGTGATGGCCTTCACAGTGTTCCATGTTATATCTAATGTTTTGGAAATTCTTTTATACCCTCACCTGGTCGAAATCCTTCGACAATTGAGACTCCGTACATGCTTTGTGTGGACCATGGCTTCAGAAGTCAGATGAAACCTCTAGCTTGCTCATTAGGGATAAATTTACAATTTATATCCTGAATGTATTTATTTCTGTAAAGCTGCTTTGTGACAATGTCCATTGTTAAATGCGATATACAAATAAAAAAGGGGAAAAAAAGAACATCAGAAAGAACGTGGTCTGGTCTGATGAATCATGTTTTCTTTTACATCGTATGGACAGCCGGATGCGTTTGCGTCACTTACTGGGGAAGAGATGGCACCAGGATGCACTATTGGAAGAAGGCAAACTGGCGGAGGCGGCGTGTGATGCTCTGGGCAGTGTTCTGCTGGGAAACCTTGGGTCCTGGAGTTCATGTTGATGTTACTTTGACAGATACAACCTACCTAAACATTGCTTCAGACCAAGTAAACCCCTTCATGGCAACAGCATTCCCTAATGACAGTGGCCTCTTTCAGCAGGATAATGCACACTGCAGAAATTGTTGAGGAACGGTTTGAGGAACATGACAAAGAGTTCAAGGTGTTGACGTGGCCTCCAAATTCCCCAGATCTTAATCTGACTGAGCATCTGTGGGATGTGTTAGACAAACAAGTCTGATCCATGGAGGCCCCACCTCACACCTTACAGGGCTTAAAGGATCTACTATTAACATCTTGGTACCAGACACCACAGCACACCTTCAGAGGTCTTGTGGAGTCCATGCCTCAGTGATTCAGAGCTGCTTTGGTGGCACAAGGCGGACCTACACAATATTAGATAGGTGGTTTAAATTATTGGTGTGTGAAATATATATAAATATAATAGGTTATTCATTTGTTTTACAACTAAAAGTTCCCTCTCTCTCTTCTCTTCCTTTCCTCAAACGGATTTTGCACATTTCTTACACAATGTACAAATTGATTTCCTAATCGCACATTCCGATATTGAATGTTAATCCTCAGACTTTGTGGAAGTGCTGGAAGGTTATAAAAGAGGTAAGTACATATTTGTGGCATGCCACTGTTTCCGTAACAATGCTATTGAACAATAAGATGCATGGTTTCTGGCGACTAGGAACGCTGGACGAGTGAAAATTCCAAGTGTGGGTTTTTATTTCCCCAGTGAATCCAGGATTCCTCCACTCCACCACGGACTGACGCAATGTTGATTCCAGCATCGTTTTTGACAAACTTACAAAACCTTGATTCTCTACAGAGGAGCAGTAGAAGTTGGAGAACAGAACAGCACTAATGGGCCAAAAACAGCTTTTCTCCTTCGTCTCTTCTGTCTTATGTTTCTCCTTTTCTCCATATTCTCAATTTAATTTAAATCAATTCAAAGATTTCTTTATTGGCATGCTTTTGAATGCTTTGGTTTTTGCCAAAGGAATTATATGAGATTCTCAAAGCAGTTATATAAGAAACATGCAGTTATATAAGAAACATACAGCTTCTCTTCTCTTCTCTTCTCTTCTCTTCTCTTCTCTTCTCTCAGATTTTAGTTTTTATCCCATCAGTGAAAGACTATTTCTCCCGGACCTTGGGGATCCTTAAGCATATAGGAATTTTAGTTATTGACATGGACAAAAACGGGCTTATGGGTAAGGGTTTAGGTCTTAAGGTATAAGAGTTAGGATTTAGGGCTTAATGTTTAGGAGTTAGGGTTTAGGGCTTGAGGTTTAGGAGTGAAGGATTAGGGCTTAAGGTTTACGAGTTAAGGTTTAGGAGTTAATGTTTAGAGGTTAAAGTTTATGAGTTAAAAAATTGCTAGTTGCTATGTAGGTAGCTGCATACTATTGGTAACTTTTTATGTCTTTTTGAAGTTTTTAAAAAAGTTTTAAAGATTGCATAAAGAAAACTAAACAATAGCAAAATAATACATTTATAAAGTACAGATTAGGAAAGGCAGCATACAGCTGAAAATATAAGTAAAATAAATAATAAAATTAAAAAAATTACAGTATGCCACTTAGTTCCCAAAAGTAGGACACTTTGCCACCTCAATGTAGGGCACTTCACCCTCTGAAGGTAGAAAATTTCACCCCTTAAACACTTTCTCTCCTTGAATAGACTTCACACCCCTTCCCAGGTATGACACGTCACCCCCTCTTCACCCTCTGAAGGTAGGGGACTTAACCCCAAAGTTAAGACACTGCACCCTCTGAATGTAGGAAATGTTTCATGTTTCCAAGAGGAGACTTCACCCCCCCTGAAAGTAGGACACTTCAATTTCCAAATATAGGATGCAGCAGCCCCCTAAAAGTAGGACCTTTCATCCACACTTTACCCTCTGAAGCTGACCTTTAACCTCAAATATAGGACATTTCAACCATCCAAAAGTGGGACAATTCACCTCCCAAATATAGGACAAATAACCCCCCAAATACAGGACACTTCACCCCCTAAATCTAGGACAATTCACCCCCCAAATGTAGGACATTTCTTACCCAAAATATAGAACAAATCCCCCCTCCATCCCCCAACTGTAGGACACTTCACCCCCCAAATGTGGGACACATTACCCTCCAATTGTATGACACTTAGCCCTCCCAAATGTTGGAGGCTTAATCCCCAAATGTAGAACATTTTACAACTAACCACATTCACTCTGAGGGTAGGAAACTTTGCCCTCACGAAGTATGACAAGTCGAATCCTACTGGAAGTACGATTCTTACCCCAAATGGAGGCACTATTCACCAGACTCATCATTGCAATGAAGTAGTTGAGAGTTACCACTGAAATGGTTTTTGATTTTATGATTCATGTCTGATTCATGGTAAGGTAAAATTCTACGCAACACTTTTGAATGAACTAGACATTGTCTAAGGAACTGGACTAATAGGAATTCTCAGGTCAGTCAAAAAGAGATTTAATCTATCACTCACTCTTCTGCATCATAATCACATGGAAAGCAAGGCTAGCACAATCCCAGCTGAACTCATTTACTTGACCCAAGATGCCATCGTCACATCTAAAGTCAGAATAAAAAACAAATAAAGATTTAATCTACCTATATCCAACATCTGCTCATCGCTCTCATCAGCTCAGGAGGGCTGTGATTTCAGATGACGTCGGCTCAACTTTCTAAAGCCTCTAACAGAATGCACCCGGCATCTCGGGGATCATGATGGCAGCCACAGATGTATGTGAACTCCACAATGTGGTTCTGCAGGGCCTGGTACCTCTCAGCCAGGCCTGTCAACATAAACGACATGCACCGTGCAGCTGGTGGAGATTAGCGGAGAAATTCTTTTCACCGAAAAGGCATATCGCGTGATCCGGAGCTAACAGTGCGATCAAAACCTCATGGCAAATGAGAGGTGACCTCTCAGAAAGCATAAGCAGAGAAGGAACAAATCACAGGCTGTACTGTGGGAGATGCCCAAAGCTCCTCTTTTTCATTGGATATGGAGTTATTCTACCAGCATCTGGCTTAAAGAGGAACTGGCCTTCTCTATCATATATGTCTTACATGCACCACCGCAAATAAGAGAGAAAGGGTTTACTGGAGCAGAAGCACTGTTACCTCAGAGTGTATTACAGGACCTGAAATTAATACTCCTGACAAAACAGTGTAAATAAAATGAAATGTATGAGATTTGAACTGAATAAATGTGTTACTCTGGTGGTAGAAATCCCATAGTATTTTTTTTTATCAGTGCTGTTTTTTATTTCTTTTGAGTTTTCCTATAAAAGTAGAGATACTCAGCTATCAGTTTGACATCAACAAATTAATATAAATTGGTAAAAATACGTATTTGTTGAAAAAAAAAAGTAAAGTTTTTTTCCCCCGATGATTGATTATGGATTATTAAAAAGGATTCCCCATATAAAAAGTTTAAAAACATTTTGTTGACTATATACTGATATACTTTTAATGATAAGAAATTATTATTATTTTTTTTCCGGCTTAGAAGGGTTAATAAAGTTGGTATGTCCCTGTGAATGAGCTGTTACTGTAGAAACAATAACACATCAGAACGAGCTCATTCGTATTAATCTGTGAGAGCCTCAATTATAGAACATTAATCGACATCTTCCTTCCCACCTGAAGGCTTGTACAGTATACGCGCTTAATAACACATATATACATGCTTTCTGTAGACTGCGATCTGCAGACAGGCCCGACTGAGTGAAAATAATTTTATTTTGGATTTGTCCAGCTGTCCCAAAGCAAACTTTCAGAGCTAAAGTCTGATTCCCATACACAAGTTGCACAGAGCTTCTATAACCAATTGCCATAACACAGTAGGATCCACGTCGATTCCAGCCAACAGTCTGAATGAATGAGTGAGTCGCTTTGTCTGAATGTGATTTCTTCATCTCTTCCCCCAAACAAAACATAAAATGACAAAACACAAGAAATTTCCTCTAAATCACACCACAATACCACATATTTTTCTGTCATTTTCTTTGGAAGGTTTAGCACTGCTCTCAAACTCTTTAAACGTTTCAAGACTTCAAGTCTGTTGGCAGTTCAAAAATGTTACACAAAAACGTTTCTCTGAGGATTCAGGTATCTTAAGTTGTAACAAGCACCAACACAATTTGTTGAACAAGCAGATTTTCTGGTGCTGATGAGTTATTTCTGTTAGTATCTGTACCACAAGTGTCAGAAATGATTTAGTGTTTGACTGTAAGCACATAAACATGTGGGCATGGGATAGTTACCAATCTAGAAGACTGAAAATCATTTCAGAAGCATTATAGGTCATTGCAGTGGTTAGCACAACCAGCAGAGGAGGTTATTTACACCGTTAGTACCCCTTTTGCACTGTCAAGGTGCTTGTACCTAATACCATTTAAAGTTTTCCACCATAAAAGGGCTGGTTCTCAGCCACCAAAAAACTGCTGGAACCAAAAACCAGTGACCATCATTTTGTCTATCTGAAAGGTACTTAAGCATTCTTTCATTCATCTACAGTAAGTTCTTTATCCTTGTCAGGGTTTATGCTGGATTCCTGAAGACTAGGCGTGAGGCAGGCATACACCTGGCACACTACAGTCCACCTACTAGCATGTTTTTGGGAGGTGAGAGGAAACCAGAGAACCCAGAAGAATCCCATGCAGAAACAAATAGAACCAAGGGACCCTGGAGCTGTGAGGCAGGAACATTACCCACTGCACCACCAATTTGATAGACCCAGTCATAGCTCCTCCTGGGGGATCCCCAGACATTCCCAAGCCAACTCTGAGATACAATGTCTCCAGCAGGTTTTAGGTCCAACCTGTCTTGGGGTGTCTAACCAGTGTGATGTGTCAGGTGACATCCTTGTAAGGCGCCAAAATCATCTCAACTGGCTCCTCTTGATTCAGAGATCCCCCTACCGGCGAGCATGTCGCAGTATACATTCTAAGACCCCCCGTCCTCAAATATCCACCTAAAAAGAATTATTTTTACAGTCAGGCTGAAAAAAAAACTGCACAGTGTAAACTTTGCCATCTGGTGTTTTAAGAGGTGGAGTGGTGGAGCAGAGCTGGTTTTCCCCTGACATCCAAAGTGAGTCAGGTGGTTTCTATGAAGACATAAAGAGAGTCTACATTACATTAAATTTTGACAAGCTTATCCATCACTGCAGGAAAACAGCTAGCTTATCTGGTATCACTATGGCTTTTTCAGATTGTGGACCTCCACGAACCCTGAGACCCTCAGAGCTCTTTGCTCAATGGTGGCGGTCTGATGAAAGTGTTGGTTTGGGACTTCCAGTGTCAGATTCTAATGGCCCTCAGGGTCTGTTCCCACCTTCAGATTGAGAGTACAGTAAAGCAGAAACAGTAAACCATCTGTACATCTGGGCTTGACATTACAGCATACTTAAGCTGAAGGAGCAGAAGGTCATGTCCTCTGTGACTTGTCTGAACTGAGGCTTCAGGTTAGGTCACAGGTCAGACCTCCATGACAGAAAGGACGGGATTGGATTATGCTATTCAATCAATATCAGATGGGTTGAAAGACACCAAGTCTTCATGTTCATAGAAGATGTAAAATGTTAATGTAGAGGGTGATCCATCCTTCTCAGAATATTCTATATTCCAGACATCCAACAGTGCCAGATTTAGTTACCACACCACAGTAAGATTGATTTCTCCAGTGATATGCAAGCAGCAAGGTTTCCCCTTTGCTTTGTATCACACCTAGAGATCTTGCACAACATTCATTTGTCTCCAGAACTGGATTCAGAGTGAGCCGTTCCTACACTTGTCTTGGCCAGATGGAGAACAGCGCTTTAGCCTCAGTGAACTTCCTACACAAAATCCATCATGCAACCTGCTGGCGATATAAATGGCACTGGGAAGCATTTGATCTCCACACGGATCTGCGTCTCGGGACCCTTAAATAACCTGTGAACTTGAGCGCACGGAAGCCTTGCCATCTGTTTTTTTGTGTGTAGTGACACGATAAATTAACATGTACTCTCTGCGTCTCGTTCTTACTTTTCAGCTCACCCTTGGAAGCCTCTGTCGAATGATTGTGGCTCTGCAGGAGGCTATAGTTTAAAAAAAAAAAAAAAAAGAGAGAGACAAGTACGTCATCCATCATGTTTGGTGCATATGTCTATCACACAGACGGGAATCAGCTGCAAAATGCACCTTTTTTATGGGCTTCCTAAGCTGGCAGCTCCATCCCCTGTTAAACTGTCAGCACTCTGTCAACCATCCACACACCTGAGTGACAGCTTCCTCTAACACTCTTTCCTTCGCCCCTTAGACTCTCGAACTTTTCACGCAGACTAAACACTGAATATACGAGTCTCGGATCGAGGAATATTAATTCCGACACGTTTGTAACAAGCTCTATTTCGGGAATGGTACCATACCGTATATATATATATCTGAGGATGATTTTCACTTTGTGTGTGAGGAGATCTGCACGAGAGGGGTTGAAGCAGGATGAGATCCCGAGCTTGTGTTTTTTTGTGAGTCTCTGGTCAGTGCTGTGACTGAGGTCAGTGCTGACTCATTAATTGGCCTTTTTTTTTTTTTTTTTCTTTTGGGATGTGAGGTCACTTTACTCCCCTGCTCTGCTGTGTGAAGGTCAACTCAAAACAAAACAAAAACTCAGGAAGTAACAAATGACTCTCTCTGTTTTTTTTGCTACTTCTTATTTTTTTTTTGCTTTCTCTCTTTTCTTCACGTGAATAGAAAAGAAGGAGTACGGATACAATCAGCAATCACTGCAATATTAATACTCTTATTAATCTAAAAATTAATCACGTATATTAATTCCAATCCGAATCATCTGGACAGTCACATTGTTACATTTTCCTATTACACGACAACCTAATTAGCATCTGCGCGTCTCAGTGCACCGCTAATGACGTCATCTTTTAATAAGAGAACCGTCTCTTCCTTTCAGTCGGTCGGAAATGAGATCTGGCCCATGAATTAAGGAGAACTTTTGGGTGGAGTCCTGCTGCAAACCAAATTCAAAACTGGGAATGATTTAAAATGCATAAATACAGAGAGGCAATAAAGGTCTGCTGGCCTGCGACCTTTATGAAGCGCTGTAAATTTGGACCAAATTCATATGCCATACGAGTTAATTAGCCGATGGTCTGCCGTCATAACGCACTGAGAAAGCACCAAACCCGGTGACCTCATCCGACGCCGAATTGGACTCGACTGGCATTACATCACTGCATGTGTGGCATTTGGCTGGGAGAGCAGTTAACACAATGAATGCCGTGAATGTAACCATAATGTCTGACTTCTTTTTTGCTTGCAGTCATGTAGACGTACGTCTTGTCGAGGATGCGCGTGCGAGAGAGACGTGTCTCTATATTATATAGGTGTGTGTCAGAGAGAGAGAGAGAGAACAAGAGCGGCTGATAGAAATTGTGTGTGTGTGTGTGTGTGTGTGTGTGAGAGAGAGAGAGAGAGAGTTGTGTGAGCGTTCTTGGCACCCTGCCTGCTCTCCAATCTGCTGATGGCTCTGCTCGTGACGCTGGGAGAAGCAGTAGCCATTTTTAGCGATGAGGTCATCCTTAATTAAGCAAACAAAGGCGGGCAGCTGAGGCACTCCAATCCGTTATCTCCACTCATCCTCAATGACGGCCCTTTATCTCCTTCTAATTGAATCGAGCCCCGGAGCTCAGCTTCGCCGAGACGCGTCGGCACTTGGGGATCGCGCACCGCACACAAGTCACGTTGGGATTGTTGCGTAAACAAAAGGCAGGTGCCCACCCCAGTGTGTGTGTGTGTGTGTGTGTGTGTGTGTGCGAGTGTGTGCGTGAGAGAGAGAAAGAGTCGGGGGACAGTGAAGTATCACCGATAAGCCGGGGAAGATGAAATGGAGATGAAAATAAAAAAGATCAAATGCCGCGCTGCCTCTCGTTGTCACACTGCAGAGCTGTGAGATGACATCATCGGCATGTGGTGGCCAGAACCAGAGCTTTCTCTCCCTCTCCCTCTCCCCAAGTCTCACTTTCTCCGTCTTTCCTCTCTCTGTCCTTCTTTCTGTTTGTGTTTCTCTCCATCTCACAATCTATAGCTCTCTCTACTGTCTGTCTCTCGCTTTATCCCCTGTCTCTTTCTCTCTCTGTCTGTCTCTATCTTTCCATCTGTTTCTCTTTTTTCACATTTTCCCTGTCTTCTCTCCAGATGTCTCTTTCTTTCTTTCTTTCTTTCTTTCTTGTTTGCCTGTATCTCTCGCCATCTATCTATATCTGTCTCTCCATCTCTCTTTCTTTGTCTGTCTTATTTTCTCACTCTCTCTCTCTCTCTCCCTGTCTGTCTTTCTTTTTCATACTCTTGCAGTTTTCATTTTGTCTGTCTGTCTCTCTCTCTCTGTCACTCTCTGTCTCTCCCACTTTGTCTCTCTTTCTTTTTTCACTCTTGCAGTCTTACTTTCTCTTCTCTCTTTTATTTTCACTCTCTCTCTCTCTCACACACACCTTTTCCATCCTTAATTAGTGAATCTGGAAGAAGAACTCGTTTGACCTATCGCAGGAATAACAGCCTGTCTAACTAACACACACACACACACACACACACACACACACACACACACACACGTTTACACACATACTAAACTGGCTGTAAATTCCTAACAAGCCTTGAAGCAGCATCAGCCACACCGAGCCAGTTTACTATGGAAAGCAGTTAAGGTGCTAAGGTTAATCTCCCATTTTACAAACACACAGTCATCATATGATGTGTAGGAAAGTTTTATTATTCAAATTGTGGTATTATCATAGCAATGCATGATGAAGCCTGCTAAAATACGAGTCACCATTCATATAAATATCTGATGCACCAGTAAGCAAAACACAGTTTTCTCTCTTTCCTTTCATCTAACAGTTACTAGCCTTTGCCTATGATACGCTAACATATTTCCTCCAGCATGCACGTACATCGTTTTGACCCTCATCTCATCCATCACAGGAGAGCTCAATGCATCCAGAAGACACTATTAACTGTCCTACTCTATATACATGAGCTAACAGTCATCCATGATTAGTTCGCATCTTCCTGACAGACAGGAGAGAAAGAACATTCCAGCTTTCCCACCCACAGAGAAGGCGCAATTATGATCAGTTGGATGCCTTTCGACACTGGGATTTGGAAACTGCTGCTCTAATGCAAATATTTTGACGGGGAACAACAAGACGACATCATCATAAGAGCGTAAGCCAAACATGACACTGGAGTCATGGAGGGATTTTGACACACGTCATTGTTCATTCAGAAAATCCTCGTTTCTTCGAATGTACTTAGAAATACACGTAAACTTTTCCACTTTAGAAA
>JAKKZN010000027.1:2016595-2027952 GCA_033441825.1 Pangasius elongatus | reverse complement strand
AGTGCCACTGTCTCTAAACCATACAGCATGGCCGCTCTCACCACTGTCTCCTACACCTTCCCCTTGATTCTCGCTGAGATCCCATGATATCTAAAATCCCTAAATATCTAAAATGTGGTGTAACTCATGCTGAACATTACAGAACATGCTGTTATAGGAAAATATATCATCACATCACCCCATCGTTGATTATTTTTCTATAACAGCAAAACACGGAGTGTTTTATCCCTTACTTACTTACTTACAAACATCCAATATATCTCATCATCTCATTATCTTCTCAGAATAAACAGCATTGAAGACTGAAACACCAGTCTGTGTTTTTAACGGTTTTGTTTGCAGTCTGTATCTTCTACCATCAAAACACCCCTGACATATTTCTCATTTGAGAAAATTTTACAGTTGGACTTGGATTAGAGAAGGCCCGAGAAAGAGATGGACTCGGTGTGCTTGTTGACTGATTCAGCTGAGCAAACAGATCAAATGCGACGTGAGAGAATCCAAATCCCCAACCTTAATCTCTCTGATGTATGTCCAACCACAAAACCGACTCCGTTCCGATAATAATACGACAATAATCTTTATTTATATAGAGAGCGCTTCGTTTTTTTTTTTCATTTCGAGCCCAAAATCTCAGCGCTGCACACAGAAAAGGTGAAAAGATTATAGATGATAAATAATATTAATAAAATGTAATGAAATCTCTGAAACTTACAAATCATAAAAATAAATAAATAAATAAAAGAAATTAAAGATCTAATAACTACAGGCCAGGCTAAAACAAGTGAGTTCATCGGAATTTATGACTTATACACCTATAAAACCCATAAAACCCCCCAAAAAACATCTTCTACCAGCTGAGGATGAAATGAATGGAGTAAAGTAATATCAGAGCTCACCACAGCCCGCACATCACATCTGTGTGAAATCTTTTCACGATTTATACTGTACAATATAGTCCAGCGCAGAAGACTGTTAAACCCATTTTTTTTTCGACTGTAAAAAGAAGCAAACGTACATTTTCGCTAGCGTGGCGCTGTTATCTTTCATTAACAGTTAACTCTAACGTGTACTTTTCCCTGGAAATGTAGATACACAGTACGCTGCATCCAACTAAATATGGTGACGTGTCATTTCCGACCACCGATTAGGAATAAACAAAGAAAAACGCCCCGTCAACTCGGGAACTCGGGATGGTTCCCTCAACTCCGAGTTCAGCAAGTGACATCAAAACAACATGGCTGCTCACAGTTAGTTTCAGATCAATCAAAATGCACATTGCTCATCGCAGTTAGCTGGCTAGCATGCTGCTAACAAAATCTATTTCATATCATATGTCATTATTATCATTCCAAGCTCCGACTTCCCGCTTCCAAGGTAACTCCAATGCAGGAATAATTTAAGGTGCATATCTTTTTTTTTTTTTTAAAGTAAAGTTTTAATGGTGCTTTTTATGCACCTTATTAGGTAACAGGTACATATTAATCATACAAAAGGTGTAGACTCGAGGGTTAAAGCTCAGCGCCAGGTAATGGTACAGTTTAGGACCCTTTGATCTACGCAAACTCTGTAATCGGTTTAATTTGGTTTTAAAGTGCTCCTTGTAGATTTCTTGCTTCTTGTGAATTAATTTATTACAGGACTTGCAAGACCTGAGTGTATATTAAGGAAAAAAAAAAAAGAAAGGTTAAAAAGCCTAAGCTGTTGCACGGGACGTCGTCTAGGCAACAGATTTAATACTGAAAACCGACTACAATAGATATCTGAGAGACGGAAACAATTAAAGAGGGAAAAGGTCAGGAAAGGGGAATCAGCGTAACAGAGGTAATGAGCAACGCAGACAAACACAAATCTCAGCAACGAGACGCGAACGGAGTCGGGTAATAAAATACGACTCTCCTTAAAACCCCGTGACCCACATTCCTCACTGTGTTATCTCAAAAAACCTTTTCCGATTTATTTCTGCTGTAACAGAATAAGCCGTAGAGCACTCTATTAGGCCACAGGCCAAGAGCTTCAGATAATGTTCACACGGAATGACAGAGGAAGATTAGAAAAAGCCCGCTGTAGCATCACATTCCTGCTCTTGGCTGGCAGGAGAGCAATCTGATCATCTGCTGCTGTTGGAGCCCATCAGCCTCAATGTTTGACATGCTGTGAGATGCTTTTCTGCTCAGCACGTTTGTAAAGAGTGGATATATGAGGTAGGCTTCCTGTCTGTTCAACGCAGTCTGGCCAGCCATTCTCCTCTGACCTCAGCATGCTGTGTAAACTCCAGAGACTGTAGTGTGTGTAAACCCCAGAGACTGTAGTGTGTGTAAACTCCAGAGACTGTAGTGTGTGTAAACCCCAGAGACTGTAGTGTGTGTGTAAACCCCAGAGACTGTAGTGTGTGTGTAAACCCCAGAGACTGTAGTGTGTGTGTAAACCCCAGAGACTATAATGTGTGTAAACCCCAGAGACTGTAGTGTGTGTAAACTCCAGAGACTGTAGTGTGTGTAAACCCCAGAGGCTGTAGTGTGTGTAAACCCCAGAGACCGTAGTGTGTGTAAACCCCAGAGACCGTAGTGTGTGTAAACCCCAGAGACTGTAGTGTGTGTAAACCCCAGAGACCGTAGTGTGTGTAAACCCCAGAGACCGTAGTGTGTGTAAACCCCAGAGACCGTNNNGTAGTGTGTGTGTGTAAACCCCAGAGACTGTAGTGTGTGTAAACCCCAGAGACTGTAGTGTGTGTAAACCCCAGAGACTGTATTGTGTGTAAACTCCAGAGACTGTAGTGTGTGTAAACCCCAGAGACCGTAGTGTGTGTAAACTCCAGAGACTGTAGTGTGTGTAAACCCCAGAGACTGTAGTGTGTGTGTGTAAACCCCAGAGACTGTAGTGTGTGTAAACCCCAGAGACTGTAGTGTGTGTAAACCCCAGAGATTGTAGTGTGTGTAAACCCCAGAGACCATAGTGTGTGTAAACCCCAGAGACTGTAGTGTGTGTGTGTAAACCCCAGAGACTGCAGTGTGTGTAAACCCCAGAGACTGCAGTGTGTGTAAATTCCAGGAGATCAGCAGTTTCTGAAACCAGCCAAGGTTAAAGTCACTGAAATCACATTTCTTCCTCATTCTGATGTTTGCTGTGAACATTAACATTAACTGAAGTTCTTGACCTGAATGATTTTGCTCATTGTGCTGCTGCCACATGATTAGCTGACTGGATAATTGCATGATTAGCGCATATGTGTAGGTGTTCCTAATAAAGTGGTTTGGTGAATGTAGTTACTGAATAACACGTTAATTATTCATTAATAATGCCTTCGATTGCCTCATTGCCTGGTAGTTCAGAAACGGCACGGCCTTCGACGCTGGTGACGCTTTTTTTTTTAGGTTCAACATCGTTCAACAGACGACGTGTTCCACTTAACCTTTACTGTAATAAAATGGTTAAGCTAATGGCTAAGCTCCCTAATGGCTAAGCTTTCTAATCACAAACGTAATCAGGCTGATTATAATTCTGCAGCTCTCTCCTTTTAGAAGGCGTAGGATGTGTATGACTAAGAATGCTTTGCCTTTGTATTGTTTTCTTTTTTATATCCTGGTCTTTTTTAAAATGTGCCTGAAAAAAAAAAAATACTTTCGTTGCTAACTGACTCTGCTTCAGCATAAATTGCACCACTTTTTTCCCCACAGTTCACTGAGTGCCATGACTTTAAAAAAAAATGGTTCAGGTGTAAGTGGGAAGTGAAAAAAAAAAATAAAAAAACTTTCAGGTGTGTGCCCGAAAGACTTAAAAAATAAAAAATAAATAATTAAATAAATAAATAAATAAATTACTTTACATTAACCTATAAAAATATATACATTAACCCCTGAAATTCTTCAGATGCTCAGACCAATATTAAAAAAAAAAATCTATTTTGCACAGTGAAAAAAATAGAAATTTAAATAAAAATAAAAAAATTAAGAAATGACTGGTATGTAAAATTAAAAATGTAAAGTGATTACACATTTGATGAGTAAAATTATACTTTAAGTTTAGTGTTGGAAACATCATGAGTCGTATTCCTGTACCGTTTCTGAATTTAGACAAGGCAACACACACACACACACACACACACACACACACACACACACACACACACACACACACACACACACACACACACCATCATCATCATCATCATCATCATCACCGCACTGCTGCGAAGTTATTGACTATCCTCACGCGGCCCGTTGCCAGATCCTCCTGTAGCCCCACATTTATACTTCATCCTCCTTTCGTCGAGACTCGTCGGATCGAATAGCAGCGATCGCTCGTGTGAGTGAACTTCTTGAATCGGATTTATTCAGATCCTCCTACGCAGCGACCCGGCGCAGCATCGACGCCTCCCACACACAGCTCACGGACAGTGTTGATCAACACGAGCGCCGCCGAACTGACTCTCGCTTCGATACCACGGCCCGGTGAAGGCCAGGAGACACGGGGTCAACGTATAAGCAAGAAAAAGATATAACACAGCTTTTTATGTAATATAGATTTAAAAATATAACACAGCACTTTTATTTATTTATATGATCCCTATAAAAATACAGACGTAGGAAGCTAGCGAATTTTAGTCTGGGAAAGTTTTGAGGAAGGACAGAAAAATCTGCTACAGAAAAAATTTATATATATATCGTATGCATTATAAATATGTTATAAATAAATAATTAAACGCAATAAATAAATACTATAAGTATATATAAAATATATTTATAGCACATAAGATAGTCATGTTACATAAATAATAATATTTTACTGAACTGGCTGATAGGTTGCCTTCGATTATAAACAAATTATGAATAATCAATAATAATTATTAATGAAGTAATAATAATTACGACGTGTTTAATTTATACCAAACACACATAAATATAACGAATTAATTCGCAAGTTTCATGCTACATAATTTTCTATAAATTTTAAAATGGCTTCATAATGAATATTATTATTAGATAGTAGAGTATATTATATTGGATATTAGAGTACCTTAGATAAATATTATTAAAAATGTTACTTACTTATAATTACTTACATTTAGATATTGGTAATATTAGTTTTAAAATGAAAAGGATTAGATTTGCTGTTATTCAGGATATTTTGTTTAAATATAATTTATTTTTGCAGTGAGGGTTTAAAAATAAAAACTGCCAAACTGTCCTCTTTTCCACACTCGTCTTTCTTCCATGACGAATCATGCAGCGTTCTTTCTGTTAGCAAATCTTTTAGTAACAGTTACGGAAGCTGAGTGTCAGGAAGAGTAGACTGAGGCGGCTGCAGATGCAGTTTATTAAAGACCTGGCGGACGGATCCAAATGGTGTGGCAAAGTCGAGAATGAAGAACAGGCAAAAGTCGGGCGATCGGTAAACAAACAGCGAACTGGGCAAAGCTAAAAAAGCGAAAAAACGAGAAACTAATGAGATCAAAACCAGAATGACAATCACTGAATAAACAGCTGGTAAGTTCAGGTGAGCAAACACTGAGTGTTACTTCACAAAGTGTGTGTGTGTGTGTGTGTGTGTGTGTGTGTGTGTGTGTGAGAGAGAGTCCCTTATACCTGCTTGTGCTGACTGTGAACAGGTGAGTGTAATCAAAAGTCCAGTGATTGTGATTGTGAGTGTGAGTGCTGGGAAGTGTAGTCCGAGGCGGCCATGTTTGTAGGCGGCGGTGTGTTCTACAGGCGTTGACCTGACACTGATCCGCAGAACAGCGGCGCTACAAACTATATAAAGCAGAAAAAGGCAGAAAAAGGTTTTTCACATGTCGGCTTACTGGTAAGAAATAAAAGAGGTTAAGGCCAAAGCGCTAAGTGTTTCGCAGTTAGCCGTAGCTGTAAATATAACGAGTGTGTGATAAACTACACCGTTTCGTCTGCTTAAATCCAGTCCCTCTGTGGAGAAATACAGCAATTGCTAGCCAAATGCTTTGTGGTTAATTACTGCACAAGTGACCTTTTTTCTATGCTTTCAGACACAGCTCTGGGCAGAAAAGTCGCACAGGATGTTGGCTAGCGGCTAGCGCCTTGATCAACAATAAAGGAGCTTCCCAAATGGATATTGCTCCTGCATCAATCTTGTTTTTTTTTTCCCCGTGAAATTGGGACACAGCAAATCCATATTTGAAGGAGGCTCCATCAAAGCCACCACTGGAGACCCGAACAACCCGCAGGAAAGCATGACGAAAGCGCCGATATTTGCAGAGGAATGCGACGTCTGGGAAAAGGATGAACTTTCGGATTTTTCAGGGCTTTTTTCAGGACTAAAGGGCTGCGGAGACGAAGCTGACGTCTACAGTTTCACTTCTGAAACCCGACACTGGAAACCTGCAGCGCAGTACTTTAGAAATAATGGTGTGTTTATTGAAACTCAGACAAAACTGACAAAACTGACAAAAATGTCTTTAAATACTAAAATAATCAATTCTCATTTATTCAGAAGTAACATTTTAACTAACAACTCTTCACGGTTTAATAACTCCAGAGCTGCTACATCGAACATTCTTCACATTTTGTAATTCTCTCTGATCTTCCTACGAACTCTGCATTCATAATGCGTTATAAATAGGATACGTAGCTTACACAAAACCTTATACTTGACATAAAACCTGCATAAGGGTTTAAGTTTACATGTACTGCGTAACATTCTTCATTCACATATTCACATTCTGTAGCACTGATACATGATTTCATTGTGTCAAGCTACATAACATATTATAACACTTGCTCATAAGAACACTGGAGACAGTAATGTTATCATGCACTCTGATATAGGCCCTAATGTAGTACCTGTCCGCACGTACATTATAACCTACACAGTCAGTGTCTCAAATTGTGCGCATCTGTGTTTATTACAGTTTATAACACAGGAATAGAGTGTTATGCCAGGTCAGTACAGGCTTTAAACCAAAAAGCTGAAACCTATAAATCAACTTTATTTCAATGCATAATACCAAATGAAAGTATAAAGTACAGACGTTAACATTTTCTATGAGGGTTATATCTATAATAAACAATGACCACGTTCATATCATGTTATAATACATTTATAAGTTTTATTATTGTACGCACACTTTTTAGCTATCGTTATACTTTTTTTTAGCTATCGTTATGACACATTATGAATTTTTAATATAATGCATTATATGTAGTGTTTAGGGCATGTTATATGAGCAAGCTCAACTTCACATTACATTACTTTGCATTATAAGAAGACATAATAGCAGTATAATGTGTTATAATAATGTGGGGATATAAAGCACTACTTATGTACATTATGTTTAAGATTCATAATCATCAGGTCATAATGCATTACTCTAAGATGCATTGCACTTTATAGCTCTCTTAAACATGATGCATTATAAGTAGTGCTCATACTGTAATGCATTATATATGTAGTGTTTATAGCATATCACCAAGCCCCCTTTGCATAGCACGTTATGAGAAGATATGATGGTGATGTAAAGTGTTATAAGCACTCCTTCACATCTATTATCTTAACAATTTTTAAAGACATTATAAACAATCCTACTAACCGTAATGCCTTTTCATAAATAATTATAATGAGCTGTACCATGGCTTATGAATGCATTATAACATGTGAATGTATGCATAATTCATTATACATATGGTTTTCATAGTGTTCAAGTGTTAACTATAACTAGTTACTTTGTCAATGATGACTGCATTTATGCAGTGTTATGTTAGGCAAGATAGGATGTAACACATTATAGTGCAGTTATAATGCATTATGAATGCAGGATGTACAGCTAGTGCTGTAAATGGAATAAATGATGACATAGCAGATGTGTTTGTGATTTTCAATGACTGTGTTGTTGTGCTTGTGAGGATTTCTCTTCAGGTTTTCTCCTTTCTTTTGCTGACTTCTTAGAAATGTCCTCTTTTGAACCATTTGTAATGAGCCTGTAATGTGTGTCCTAGATTTCTCTTCAGCTGATGTGTGTGTGTGTGTGTGTGTGTGTGTGTGTGTGTGTGTGTGTGTGTTTAAATAGCTGGATTCAGTTCATTATGAAATATTCTGCCAGAAACGTGGACATCTGCCACTTCTTTCATTTTTTTCTTCTTTTTTTTTTATGAGTGTATCATCTTAAACACAAATAATCCAAACCGTTAGTGGTGTTTTATGTCACAGAAAGGGTGAGCGTGCTGCTACCCGATGTCGGCGTAACACCACGCGTAATGAGCGGGAAGCATAGTGAAATCATGCACAAGCGATTCGGTGCGAGTTACTCGCAGTAAGCAGGAAAATCAGCCACAAATCAGGACGCGACTGACTGATTGTCCTTGTCAGAAGAAGACTAATGACCTAGCGCGCTCTCAAAAAGCCCTGCTAAGCAAGTCTTGCAAATGAGCAACACTAATCATGATGTATTCCTCCGACTGTGTCTCTGGGTGGGACGTTAGCTCAGAGTACGGGACGTTCACTTCTTAATAAGATTTATGTGTTTATGTAAGGAAATGTAAGGTATACACTGATGATTAGGCACATTTTCAGAAGCGTAGTTTAAAAGTGTACGGCGAATGGATGCCACTGGAGGTGTGTAGGGTTCCTACAAAAACATTCAGCAGCAGGAAATTCAGAGAAAAAATTTTTTTAAATCTATAAAACCAAATAGAGGAGGATTCATTCCATTGCTATTATTGCTATAAATTGCTATTATCACTGTAAAAGTATAACATACAATAAATAATGTATATGTCATAGATCAGGCCTCATGGGTTAACAAAGGCTAAGCTGCTAACCAAACAAGCGTAGCTAACAAACGCTGTGCTTGTACACAAGAACGCTA
Organism: Pangasius elongatus; assembly: GCA_033441825.1. Taxonomy (NCBI): domain Eukaryota; kingdom Metazoa; phylum Chordata; class Actinopteri; order Siluriformes; family Pangasiidae; genus Pangasius; species Pangasius elongatus. Next base: position 2,019,119 of record JAKKZN010000027.1, on the reverse strand, counting down.
AGCTAGTGAAAGTTCTGGTGCTAACCAAGTGAGCTAACTACAGAACCTGAAATGATGGCTGTGGCGATAAACACGTGAGCTAAGCTAACAAATGCTGTGGTGGTAAACAAGAACGCTGAGTTAGCGAAAGCTCCTGTGCTAACCAAGTGAGCTAAGCTAACAAGCCTGTGGTGCTAAGCCAGAAAGCAGAGCTAGCAAAAGCTAGCATGAATCAAACAAGCTATTCAAACAAATACTTGGTGATCATTTTTATCTTGTACACGCCTCATTCTTTTAAAGGCGAGAGTTGAAGGTTAATTAATTTTATTTATGTCACAGCACTCACAATTCTCACATCTGACTGGTCACAAAGTACCGTCATTCCCTTAATAACGTTAACGTGGACTTGGATAGTGGAACTTAGCATGATCTAAGCCTAATGAGCAAATGTTTTTTAAAAAAATGTTGCTGTATGAGAATCATTTCAGGGTGGTATCACCTCATCGTTGATTATTTTCCTATAACAGCATGACACACAGTGTTTGATTCCTTACATATTTGACTGCAGGAGTAGAATTTTGAATAAAGTTTATGTAAAATGTGAGGTAATTTAAAAAAAAAAAAAACTGTGTACAATAAAGTGCAAAATCGAATCATACAGAATTCGAATTTGGTGGAATATTTCTAAATTACTTTTAGGGAAAAAACCTAGTAAATTGATGTGAAGACATTCCTTGGATTTATTGTCTCCTGCCTGTGCAGCCTGCGGGATAAAAGCAGATAATTGTCTAACGTTGACTGTAAAAGGATGACACGGGGATCTGTCAGTGCTCTCACACAAATGAATTTCTACTTAAACTTGAAATATAATTCAGTTTTCAGGAAGTGCACTCTACTTTAACAAGGACAGGTTATAAAAACACACCACTTGCCCTTGATGCCTCTCGATGGAAATATTACAGCTTTAACAAGCTACTATTCATTCAGCTTCTTGTGGACACTCTGTATTCTCCAGTGGTTTCCTTTAAAGGTCACGATGTTCGTTCGTTCATTCTGGTTTCATCTCGGTAAAAACAATTCAATGTAAATATTCAATATTTCTAGATCTTTCCGAATATCTATACACCAAAATGCTCTTGGGAATCACCTCTCAGTGGGAAGAGAAAGAAACGCAACACCAAGACGTCTACTTCGTGACGATCTCTAGTTTCTCCAGCATTCTCTCCATCATTTCCAACAGACACGAGTTCCTTTTAAAAGACAAGATTGAGTTACTCCAAGCCCTGAGACTACGGATGGATGATATTCTCCACCCATCAATGTAAGACCAAGTAGCACAGTGCAAGGATTCACCCCGTAATAGAAAATATACATTCTTGTATATTTACATTTAATAGCTTTCTTTGCTTCCTGTTAACACAATGAACACAAAGCTATTCAGTGGAACGTTCCGGCTCAGCAGAGTTTTATGAAATTACCGCATGCAATTTCGCATCCTTCACAATCCATCAGGTACTACTCGAAAGGGGGATTTTCGGAATGGGGGCAGGAAGACCAAATGGAATTACAGCAATCGATCCCTCTGTATTTTCTTTGGTTGCTTGCCAGCCACGCAATTACTTCTCCATCATAATTTGTAGCTGCTTTTGTTCAGACAAGGCTCCATTTCAGAAATATAATATCCTCCATGTAAGTGCATTTAACACATGAAGGCAATCAGACTGCGAGTTTTGAGTGGATGTGTTAATGATATATGATCGGACAATAAGTCTCGTATCAGAATTATTACTATCTAATGCAGCAATATCTTTAGATTTAACAAAGCTCACTTGTTTGCAGTTCAATGATTGGATGTTATTTTAACGATCCTCTGTACAAAAGTTGAGGTTTGGTTACTATTATCAAGAACACTGGGGTTTGGAATAATTTAGTATATTTACAGAGAGGAATGCCCAAAGAACATCTGAATTTGTCTGTGTTTTGAAGTGCGCAAATTACTTGACGGGAGATCTTTCATCAAACGTGACAGATGCGGATCGAGCTGGATGCGAACAGATTTATCCCTAAACCATAATTTTGTAATTCGTTTGGGGGAAATGTCGGATCCCAAGTTTAGCTCCTGAGTTTTATGCAAATTTACATACAAGAAGATTCACTAACGTGAACCTCGACTCGTCGACATAAAATCGTATATTTGTTTACAAATGTGGAAACATAACTGCTAGCGTAGCTATGGTAGCTAACATAGCTCAGAGCCTGCTCCTGCTACAGACCTCGACAATGCAGCTGTTCCTGATGTACACCATCATAAATATCACATCACATAATTTCCATCGCGTCCTGAACATACCCTGATTTATGCCGAGGCTAGATAGCTAGTTTACCGGTGATGCATTCAATAGCAACCGATTTAAAAAAAAAAACCCGCTAGCTAGCCAAGTGGGAAAGATAAGGTGAGATATTTACTTAATCCGGAATTACCACTAATAGAAAAATGTATTAACACTAGGTATTCAGTTAGTACAAATGTAATGGCACCCTATAA
>JAKKZN010000027.1:1942176-1957417 GCA_033441825.1 Pangasius elongatus | reverse complement strand
AGAAGTTTTATCAGGTTGCTTGTATTGTAGAAAGAAGCTGTAGTTCCTCTTCTTGATTCTGTCACTGAGCGCAGGTTGCAGTCTGCTTCGATTGATTGCCATCATTAATCAGGAAACACGTCCAGATTGCCGTCGTCTTGAGTCATCTGCTCGTCAGCGCGACAGCATACACTAGGCTCGTGTCACACCGTATCACGCGGCGTATCAGATGGTGGTGTCTACGCCATGTGGTGTACTGTACATCGTCTGTACTTATTAATGACCTGTCAATAATTATAAAGCAACTTTCACTGAACGTTTCATTTCAAATCTGGGAAATGGTGAGCTCCAGATTTTGGCTGTTTGCCAATAATACAAATAATCGATCATTCTTCTTCCAAGCCAGTCTCTTAATGGTGCTGTTGATGAATTTATAGAGAATAACACAATCAATGATCTCAATATTTTTAGCATTTCAATACAAACTACATTAACACAAGCTTCCTAGCTTCCTCGCACACACTCGAACTTTACAAAGTGTAAATTTGGTTTAGCGGGTGAAAATAATTGGACCCATCTCTCACTTGGTCTGATAGATGAGAGATACGAGCTGGAAGACTTAGGGACAGGTTTGCTTTTGTGTCCTGTCTCTAGCCCAGGTAGTTAGCACCCTCTTTCTTTCGTCTCTTTAATGGCCGACGATTCATTCTCTCACTTGGACATCTTTAGAAAGCATGCTACTCGAGGGGGAGGAAAGTAAATAAAAGCAGTAAGATCTAGTACTGCTCTTAAAACAGCCGTCCCTGAGGCTCAGTGCGGCGTCTGCGCTCTTAACACCTGACCTCGCCAGTGTCTAATAACGCTCTCGTTCTGTTTTCCTTTATTTATCTTCTGAGGCAAAGTGTTGTTGGGATTTTAGAGCCTTCTGCTGCAGAGAGCAGAGACCAGGAGAGTAAGATAGAGATAAGACAGAAACATGGTCTTATGCAAATTTGTAACGATTCTCAGGACTCGATTTGTTTTTAAAAAGAAAAGTTACAATGGTTAAAGTCAACATGAAGGTTAGATGGCGGGATTAGTGTTTGCACCTTTCCTCAAGGCTTAGCTCACATTTAATTCTCTTTACACATGGCTTAAAAAACATTTTTAAACATAATACTTTATCAAAATGTCTTTAAGACAATAAAAAAAAAGAACACATTCAATCCAGTTCTGATTGAAATGGATGGCAAGGGAGTCGGTGTGAATCCATCCCGAAAGGTGAGAAGAAGAAAAAAAGAAGAAGAAGAATGAGAGGGAAACAGAGATGAAGAGAAGCAGGAAGAGGTGAGAGACAGATCGAGGCAGAGTGAGAGAGCAAGAGAGCGCAAGATACAGCGGGACAAGAAGCGAAACGAGGAGAGAGAGGAAGCGAGAGAGCGACGTAGGAGAAAGAGAAAGGAGGAGGGAGACGGAGAACTTTTAAGAAAGAACAAAGAAAAGAAATGTAGAATGAACGAACAACAGTGTAAAGGAGAGGGGGAAATGATAGATGTGAAGAAATATGGAAAGAGCGAACTTGAGTTCAATGGTGAACATGAGCAAATGGAGACAGAGAGAGAGAGAGAGAGAGAGAGAGAGAGAGAACATTGAGACAGATAGTGAGACAAAGAGAGAGAGAGGGAGAGGGAGAGAGAAACACACAGAGAGGGAGAGAAAGAGAGAGAGAGCGGTAGAGTTAGACACACAGACAGAGAGAGAAAGAGAGACAAAGAGAAAGTCAGAGAGAGAGAGAGAGAGAGAGAGAGAGACAAAGAGAGAGAGAGGGAGAGAGAGACAGGCAGGCAGAGAGAGAGAGAGAGAGAGAAATACACAGGATAACAGGAACAAGACAAAGAGGCTGAGAGAGAGCAACAGACAGAGAGAGAGTGGAAGAGAGAGAGAAAGACAGAGGTACAGGGGAGAGAGAGATAGACAGAGAGAGAAAGAAACAAACACACATTGATAGAGAGAGAGAGAGAGACAGAGAGAGAAAGAGACTGAGAGTGTGACAAATGTTAAAAAAAGAGAGAGAGAGAGAGATAGAGAGAGTCTGTTTGGTGTCTTGCTGGATGGATGAAATATAAATGTAACTGTTTTATTCGGCTCTGTGAGTCTGACTTCTGTGATATCAGCTGTGTGATATCAGCTCAGGAGGTGGGAGAGAATGTGTGTGTGTGTGTGTGTGTGTGTGTGTGTGTGTGTGTGGAGCAGGACGAGGTTCTCATGCTAAATTAACACTGTTCAGTTCTCTCTCTCTCTCTCTCTCTCTCTCTCTCTCTCTCTCTCTCTCTCTCTCACACACACACACACACACACACACACACACACACACACACACACACAACCCTCTGGGAGTTCTGCGCAGTGTTTAATGGAATTGAAAAGGCACGGATCAACACAGTTACGTTCATATTAATGTTTCTTAAGCACATAAATAGAAAAAAAGGACACGGGTAACGTCTACAGGGCGCAGGCTAACGTTCTGCTGTATAACTCCTATAAATGTCATTACTGCTGTATAACTCCTATAAATATGTAATTAACCCTATAGTTAAGATGTAATTACTGCTATATAATGCCTATAAATGTCATTACTGCTATATAATGCCTATAAATATGTAATTACTGCTGTACAATGCCTATAAATATGTAATTACTGCTGTATAATGCCTATAAATATGTAATTACTCCTGTACAACACTGTAATTACATATTATAGGCGTTGTACTGCCAAGAATAAATAAATGTCATTGCAGCTATATATCATTTAAACATATAAAAAAAAGTAATTGCTGTAAAATATTTATAAGTGTAATAATACCGCTGAATATTATCTATATCTGTATTTAATATGGTAGAATCTTTATAAATATGCAATTATCATTCAACTGTGATGTAAAACATCTATAAATTTGCTATAACAGCTGTATAACTGTCAGAGACATTTAATGCTCAGCGTGTAACAGCCAAAAATTGTCATTTTATTAAAATAGGATAAAGATAGTGTAGTGTCTAGCTTGCTAGATAACTAGCTAGGACTTTGCCATGCTAGCAGAGTAAACTAATGATGTGTAAAACCCATTCTAAACCATGTTTACATTTACATTTCTTCTAAGTTTTTGCTGTTTTGTAAAGGACACTGCATCAGATCGCAGTGCTCCCTGGCATGCTCCTGACATGACAAGTGTCTAATCTTAATGTAATTGGACTTCATCTGACCGCAAACGCCACGTATTGCGTTTCACCGGGTTGCCACAGGACCTCGTGTTGTATTTCAGTGTTTTTATAGTTCGCTAATAACCTCTGTATAGCAACAGGCCTTTAAGGTAATGTTACAGCGGCCAAGATCTATAATTCATAGCCTGACTCTTAAATAGCAAAGACAGGGGGACGTACGTGACTTCACCTGGAGATACATCCCAGCCATCCTAAACTCAAATGAGATTTAAAAAGAAAAAGCCTAGCAACATGCATGACTTTTGTTTAGAAAGAACTAAGCATGAGGGAAAGAAAAAAAAAAAGTCACACAGAGTCACACGCTGCACAGAGCGAGGCACGTCTCTGACAGAGAGGCATAATTACCAGCTGCACTGTTAATGGAATGACATCGCTGACAAGGTTACAGCAGGAGAAATCAAGTCCAATAAGCAAAGCTGCAAAAGGAAAGCATGATATATTAGGTGTTAAGTCATACGCTCTGTTTCACTGCTATACGAAAACTATAAATGTCTAGATATACCGTTATAGATGGCATGTAATTAATGTTACCCTGTACGTCATTACGGCTATATAACATCAGCAAACCTCATTCTCGCCGTGTGGCGTATGTTTGATTTCTGCTCTTCCTTTTACTGACCCTGAGTGCACTACAGGCACCTCTGTCTAACATCTGGAAAGGTTTCACCACAATGCAAAGTCATTATAGTGACTGTATACATATTTAGGTCATTAAGTTATCTATAATATTAGATTAGATATTTAATGTCTAGCACGGTATGTCATCTATAAATGTCATTACATTTACATTATAGAACATTTCTATGTCCAAAACTCACTGTAAAACAGACAACCAGTAGTCACTGTGCTGCAAGACATCTATAACTGTGTCACAAGACATCTATAACTGTGTCATTACCGCTGTACAGCATCTCTAAATAATGTAATGTTATGAGCACTACTTAGAATTCATAATGCGTAATAACTATTGCTATACAGTGTGCTCCATTTTCATAAATGATTTCAGCCATTTCAGTGTATAATTGCATATGAGGGCTTTATAACATATGAATATGACCTTCATAGAAAGTCTTGTGCCACTGCGGTTATAGACTATTTACGGATATGTAATTATTGCTGTATAACACCTGTGAAACAGCTACGAAACTGTTATTACTGTTAACAAATATATTATCCGGGATAATTTCTGTAAAATGCCATTACATTTACATCGACAAATATGTTATTAAATGTCTATACATGTAGTAAAAGGAAGTTTGCCTGCCTTTACCGAGTAGGAACCGAACCCATGGAAAACACCTCGTAGAGTTACTGTCACAACGGACATTCTGAGATGAATGTCTGAATGTCTGAATGCTAATATTTCCCTGGTTATGCGAAGGACTATTATAAGAAACGGGAGATTGTTTCTAAACCTTCAAGTCATCATTATACGAAGAGATGGAGCATCAGTATGCTGCGTTGGAGAGGGTGTGGGTGGTGCAGCGTCTCCCTGCGTCCTGTTCGTCTCCTCACCGTCTCTCGCTGGGTAATGAAGCAAGAAAGCTTTATGCATCTGGAAAAATCGGCCAAATGAAAAGTGACAGGCAGAGCCCATCGATCTTGCCCGTCTGGAGCCTGTGGGACAGCGGCTAATGGACTCGCAGCGTGGCCTCGAGGCATCAGGCACAGCCGCGGAGATCTCCTACGGCTAGCTACGCATGGGATATGCAGGTCTGTGCACAGGTGACGGGTGAAAACATTGAAAAATACAATTTCTAAATCTTAACTTCTGCTTCACAATGTGTTTTCCGTTTGTTTGTTTAGACTTAGCACGAAAATCTTGAACAAATAATCCAACTGTGTTACTGATTAATTCCATTTTCAATTATACTACTACTACTAATATTAATAATAATGTAAAAAGAAAAAAAAAAAAGAGAAGAAACGTATGACGCATACTATGGAGAACCTTTCTGGCTAACTTAACGTGCATAGTGTTCATAGGGCTACATTACACCTACACAACTCGTTCATGACAACTGAATAACAAACATTTATACAGGCTTATTCTAACTGGTGACAGACTGCTTTCATTTTGAGTTTAAGTTGAAATAATTCCTAAGTCAAGTGACATACGGTTGCTTTTAGTTGACATAAGGTTGTGTTATAACACTTTCCAAGATGATTCATGTTAGAATGTCGACGAGATATGAAGACCATATAGTGTGAATGTTTTACCACAGTTTCAGTTTGTATTCGACAGTATTGGACAGTATTGGACAGGTTACAGTGTTAAGTGTGATGAAAGGGTTATGCAGGTGTTGTGTCAGGCTGACGTTAAATAAAAAAAAGTAATTTGTCATGAAGGGCCTATGTGTTATGTCAGTTTACATGAAAAATGGACAAAACCATCTCTATGGCAGGCGACGCCTGTTAATACGCCTAAATGCTTTTTAAGTTCTATGTCAGCCGCCATGAAGGGCTTATGTAGGGGAAATAAAGCATTAACCAAAGTAGATGTAATGTCAGATTGACATAAAAATAGAAGAAAGAAACCAAACACACAAACTAACAAACAAACAAAGCCTGTAAGAACTAGCCTAAACCTTTATTAAGGTTTATGACAGATGTCATGAAAGGCTTATGTAGGTGAAATGAACGGTTAACTAAACTAGGTGTTATGCCAGCTCGAGAGGAAAACCGATGAAAACACATCCATCTTCACAGCCTTTAAAACCACTTAATAAGCTTACATATGTAGTTAGGCTTATGTCAGCTGTCATAAAGGGCCTGCAAAAGGTATTGAAATAACTGTTAAAGTTTATTCACTCCAGTTTTTTTCCGTTTCCCAGAACGTTTGTTATATTCAAATGTACCTGAATTAAGAATTCACAAAAAAACAAACTCTCGTTTTTACATTGATCTAATTTCCGATGTAAATTTCAGTTCATCACTGAATCACCAAGCTACAGTGATCACCAGCGAAGGCCATCTTTTCATCTGCTGGAGAGCCATAAACGAGCGCCATCTTCATAATTGCTCATAAATTATTGCTCAGCCTTGTGCGAACGGCATACTTACCGTATATAAGATCAGCTTTATCAGAGACACGAGCATGTTCAGAATGTCTCCTCCGACTCAAAACCGCCACCGTGCTGTGTTAACCGTATCACAATGACACGACTGGTCTTAAATCTTAAATCAGGAAGACATCAATAACACAACAGGTTTTTGAAAATGCGTCCGCGTTTTAGGTTGAAACTCGATCGGGTCCGGTTCTGCAGTAATTACTAACACATGTACGGACGGAAATGAACCAGAAAAGACATTATGCAAATGAAATTATTATGAGGGAGCAATTCATCACCGCAGCGGATAATTCAGTTAATGGAACGAGCCATGAATCAGAATGATTTCTCCTCTCGATTGCACTTTGAACGAGCGGGTATGACGTGGCAGGGCTCCTGGTTTTTTTGGGTTTTTTTGGTTTTCTTTTTCGTGGGTCAGAAGAATCGCTTGCCCTCGTGCTCACAAAATGCCAGAACACTGGAACACACATTATCCTAATTGTTCTAAAAGGATTTAAAGCCACGCTGAGACCGAAGCCGAGGTCAGAATTGGTCTTCTATATCTTCCCAGACGATACGAATCGAAAACGGATAGCTCACTCATTAGCATATATGAGCGCTAGGCAAGTGCTAGACACACACACAATTCTTTGTTTAATTGAATTGATATAAAAAGATATATATGTTAGAGTCAGGGGATGGGTTAGCATTTCTATGGCTAAGTACACAACTTTAGCATAACCCAGGACAAGTAAGAAAAAAAGCCAGTCTAGCATGACACTCAGAGATGGTACAAAACGTTACAAAACTGACCAAGTAGTGTAAGATATCAAACGTGAGGGGGAATTAGATCACTTTAATAGTTTTAAAGCCCAAATGGGCCATGGTAGAGCAGTAAGTCAGTAATTAATTAATTAAATTAATTAATTAAATCAATCAACCAACCAATCTATTAATTAGTTAATTAAGTCAGTAAGTAAGTCAGTCAGTCAGTAACAAAGTCAGTAGGTAATTAAGTAAATGTCACTTAGTAAGTAAGTACGTCAGTAACTAAGTAAATAAGTAAATAAGTCAATAATTAGGTATGTCAATATGTCAGTCAGTCAGTCAATGGGTAATTAAAGAAGTGAGTCAGTAAGTCAGTCAGTAAGTCAGTGGGTAATTAAGTAATTAATTAAGCAATTAAGCCAGTCACTCAGTCAGTAAGTCATAGGGTAATTAAGTAATTAAGTAATTAAGCCAGTCACTCAGTCAGTAAGTCATAGGGTAATTAAGTAATTAAGTAATTAAGCCAGTCACTCAGTCAGTAAGTCAGTTGGTAATTAAGTAATTAAGTCAGTCACTCAGTCAGTAAGTCAGCAAATCAGTAACTCAGTCAGTAAGTCAGTGGGTAATTAAGCAATTAGTTATGTAATTAAGTCAGTCAGTAAGTCAGCAAGTCAGTAAATCAGTAACTCAGTCAGCAAGTCAGTGGGTAATTAATTAAGTAATTAAGTCAGTCACTCAGTCAATCACTCAGTCAGTAAGTCAGCAAATCAGTAACTCAGTCAGTAAGTCAGTGGGTAATTAAGCAATTAGTTAAGTAATTAAGTCAGTCAGTAAGTCAGCAAGTCAGTAAATCAGTNAGTCAGTCTTGCAATAAGATTTTATGTGTACACATGATATGTATATTTCAGTTGTCATGAAGGGTTTATGTAGTTTCATAAGACATAAACCTATATAAATATTCACAAAGGCTTATTCTACTATGCACCTACTGTGAACTTTGATTTTGGGTAGTAATAACACCTGAGTCAAGCGTCATACCACCTGTGTCACGCCTGACATATGGGTGTTACAACGCCTTCCAGGCTAACTTACCTTATAGCATTGTGATAACTGGAATAAAAATGTATGCATGTACATAAATAAATGTCTATGTAGGTTTATTTCAGTTGTTATGAAGTGGTTATGCAGGTGCCAAACACAGCAAATGAGAATTACAGTTAGGCGTTATGGGAAGAGTCAGTGTATGCGGCCGAAGCTTTAGTGATTTCTATAGTCAGGAAATGTCGTTGTCGGTGCTGCTCAGAGAGATATACAGGGGGAAAGAGAGCCAGTGTTTGTTTTGGTCCATCCGTATGCAGTATTTATCTGCTCCTCCACCTGTCAGAGGCTTGCTTACGTGTTTGTTTGTCCGTCACTGCACTGTGTTTGGGCTTCGTGTTTGTGTTTGTGTTTAATAAACCCTGGCACTTGCAGTAATATTCGACTCAGCAGACAGTGCGCGTCAGGCATACTGTACACGGCGGATGGTTTAGACACGCTCCGTGTGAGCACTTCACAAGAAAACTGACTGCTGGAAGAAACCGCATTTAAGAAATTAAAGACAAAAAAAGTTCACCCGCTGCGCTGTAAGCGCCACGAACTTTGCGTGAGGAACGGATAATTGCTGCACTTCATTCTGAGCAGATTTGAGACAGCATGTTTGACGTGCTTAAAATAAATCCGTTACTGAGAAGTTTCCGTCTATTGACTTTGAAACCTCTGGGAGCGAGATGGCTGGAGGACGAAGCGCACAATGAGGCAATTTCACAACTAAATGCCCCTCCTGACTCCTACGCCATAGCTCTACACCGTCCTCAGATGCTGTGCGCTGGAAAAGTGGTGGAAAAGAAACACTGAACAATTTCACTCTGATACTATAACACACTACACACTTATCTACGACGTACGCCACGGTGCCGTTGAACTCTCAGCTCTGATTGGTCAGGGGGCGCCACTGAAAATCACAGCTTTAGATTAACACGTTATAGTTTCTATAGTAACGACTCACTCGCGTGGACGTCTCTGTGGCAGACGCTCCACGGAAACAAAGCGGATTGATAAACGAAAAAACGTTATTTAACAAAGAAAAACATCGAATGTGTGATTCGATGTTTATGGAAGGAGTCTCCAGTGTCAGCGCTTTGTAACCGTTGTAATTTTTCGGACAGAGGATTTTACACTTTAGGCTTTCTCGGTGACGTGACAAGCTAGGTTGGTTTTTTCCTTCGGGGAAAAAAGAGAGGCTGTCGCGGAAACGACTGTTTTAACGTAAGCAAGATATAACGCACACTATACGTAAATAATACGCGCTGATTTGGTGTGATACTTTGGTGTGTATTATTGTTCTTATAACGGCGCGGTACGGAGCGCGTCATTAGCAATTTAGTCAAATTTACAACGCTTATTTTATGAATGAATGAAACATCACAGCTGTTAATGCTTTATAGTTAGATTTAATGTTGTGGAACGTCCACGAGACAAGCTATTTCCCGTTATCAACTGCATTATAACAATGATAAACAGTTATTCCTTCACCACTCTCTTTTCTTCTCTCTAGCACTTAATAAGACAAATGTAGCTTGTCAAGCTTCAGAGAATCCAGAAAGCACGTACTCTTTTCCAGACTTTCCCACTTTACAAAGCGCCGTGACCTTTACAAAGACTCCGTCTATGAATGTTACGTAAATGTTTATTTGATTTTCTTCGTGAGACATCACGTTAAAAAAGAACCTGTAATTCAGTATTAGTTGTAGGCTAGTTGTTAGGTGGCGTGTCTGCCGTACGTGTCCCCGTGTACGAGCTGTTGCTATAGAAACAATAATCAGCCACGTTACAGCTAGAACTACTCTCCGAGTTGTGTGTGCTTATAGAAAATGAATTCAAACCTTCTTCAAGAAGTTAACCACACTGTGGAATAAAACACACAATCGACTACACTGTGCACTGGCTAATTTACTAAAATGGTTAGTATTTGAATTTAAGGAATCTCACATGTATTTGCCCAATCGATGTACTGACCTTCTAGATTCATCCATAGGACATACGTTACGTGTATCAGACGAGGAAAACCTGTACAGCTTCGTCGACCTCCAGGACTGGAGCCTGACATCCAGGTACATACCGAATGCCAAGACATGGCCAGAGCGCGCTAATGAAAAGACAATGAGCGCTGCGCTGGGTCTGAAAAACAGCTACAGGAAGTGAGACGCGGAACAAAATCACATATCTGTCGTCTGACTTTCACAAAATATAAAGAAACCTGCAGTTTGAAATAACAGATGATTAGCAACCCATTGTTCGCTAGTAGAAACAAGCTCTACTCTGTTATAATACCTCTGATGTGGAGTTACAGGTACTGCTCTGAAGTGGACTATTTTCCTACAGCAGGACGTCTTGAAGGTTGCGATTCACCAAGAATGTACCGCTCAGCCTTTTATAGTCTGTCCGACATTTTAAAACGTCCGTGAAACAAGTCAGTTCCTGTTCTCACTTACGTTATAGCAGCTGTAGCCAGTCATTCTGTCACCAGCATCTCTTTTCCCTCTCTCGTGAAGTCAGTAAAACAAAACAGTGCAGCTTGTCATGTTACCAAAAAAAAACGCAAAGCGCGAACTCCTCTGTGCTGAAGATGCCGGAAAATTACCTCTGACTGTTACTGGAGACTCCTTCCACGAACGTTAAAATAACCGTCTCCTATCTTTAAGAAGACGTCACCATATCAGCAACTATACACATTCTTAGCCATCTTTCAGCCATGCCGTACGAGTCCCTGTATAGTCAACGAGCTGTTACTATAGAAACGGTAACGTTTTAACGTACTACAAGCGAGCCCGTGATGTGCGGCGGCGCTACTCTCACAGCTACAGCTACAAAACAACCAATCACGTTCTGACCAATTAGAGTCCACAATTCAAAGACGTGTAATAGATAGTTCATTTTAGTTAGCGAAGTCGCTAAGGGAGAAGCAGGTACCCACTGAAGCGCTCTGCTAGCTCTGACTTCCTGTCTGCTGTAGTCTGATCGTAGGAGGGAGAGAGAACTGAACTGCAGGCCATTGACCTTAAGCTTCTTACCCTGAAGCAATCTTCCTCTAAGAAAGCATCTCTCGCTCAGACAAAAAAGCAATTTTGAGTGGGCTGACTGAAGGTAATCAAGATGATAAAAAAAAAAAAAAGAAAGATTGACTTTTTTTTATTGGAGTACATCTACCACCTGTCATAAAGTAACAGAGGGAACGTGGGCAATCTGGAGCGCCGAACTCGCCGTAATCACCATAATTTAATTTTATCGTTCTACTATAAAGTGTGTCCACATCACCCGTAATCAGAGGGAAGAACAATAAAGTTGCTATTGCAGGAATTTGTTTAGTTTTACTGATAAATATGAAACCCAGGACGGAACCAGGTTCGAACCCCAGAGCATCCGTGGCTGTGCTGCTTAGTCCCGCGGTTCTCAAGATGCAGTCCGGGGTGGATGATGTGTATCCGGCGGGGAAATGATCAGGGTCTGGGTGGCAACAGCTACTCTGCTTCATCACACCATGCCGTTACTGAACAGATAGATAGAACTTCATTAAGACGTCTTGTTGTGTCCGGTGCACAAGTGGAGCAAAAAATTTAAAATAAATAAATAAATAAATAAATAAATAAATAAATAAATAAATAAATAAATAAATCAACGTTCTACGTTCTTCCTGCATTTTTGCTGTGGGTTTGTTGCAGCATATTTATATACTTTTACAAATTCATACATTATATATGTTTACAAATTCATATTTTGTGATGATGTTATTATCTTTGTTTAACAAATTGTTCTTGAATTTGCGCTTTGACTATGATTGGGTAAAGACATTGTTATCGTGATTAGTTAAGTGAGTTTTAAATATAGTAATAAAAGCGCTTTCCTGATAGTCTTTTTGTTTACGATTTAATATTTCTTAAGTATCTGATGACAATAGACCTTGCTTTATTTTTTTTTTCCCCATAATATAATTACACACTATTACATAATGTATATATTTCTCATCTACTTCCTATGAGGCACTTTTCACTTATTATTTATTTATTTATTTGTTTGTTTGTTTATTTATTTATTAATTAGACAACACAACTATGCAGTTTTTTCAGGGAAGTAGGATTTTGGATTTTGTCACGAGCAGAATGTATCAGTTAAAAAAAAAAAAAAAAAAAAAAAGATTAAGTTTTAGACAGCTTTTGAGTGACATCACGTTTCCCATGCTTCATAGTGCGGTCGCCATTTTGTGAGTTTTTTCGGATCACTTTGTAACAGGTCGGCGTTGTAACAGGTAGTTTATTTAGTGTAAAGTTCACACTTTTCTTTCTTTACTCATTTATTATTATCTGATTATAAAGCTCACCTGCTGACACTGAAACATCTACGAGCCACAAAATGGCGGCCATCGCTAGTGACCCAGAGGTAAACAAAGTGAGTGAAAACTATCAGCTGTAATCAGATACTTAACCTGATGATTCTTTTTGTTAAGTTTTAAGAAATAATACAGTCAGAGTTCTCTCTCAGAGGTTGTGTGTCAGGAGAGCAAAAGCTGAGAGTGAAGCCTCGTGGGAGATGATGGTATGTAGGAATCGTTTCATTCGTTTGCAATCATTTCTAGATTTTTGCAGTCGTATCCTGTAGCACGGGTCAAATCCGAAGCCAGCGAAAAAACACCTGCTGGATGGATTATGGAAGGAGGTCAACAAGCCGAGGTCACGACCTGAACGCACCGGGAAACACGACCAGGAGCTTAAACATGAGGAACGAGGAGAGCAGGAGCACGGAGGAAGGTCCAGAAGGGCTTTTTTTTTTAAATATTTAGCAACTAAAAGCTCATGCTTCATACCCAGTGGCTTAGCGTTTATTGATCAATGTCGAAAGGGTTGTGCTCTTTAGAGAACAGATCTCCTTTGAATAACATGCTCTTAAAACAACAGGCTCTTTCAGTAAGAGCTGACGGTCACAGAAAGCTCATTCCAACTCAAACCAAACGCACATTGTTTGATTAAAGGCTCTTCTTGAGGCCCTTTAGCAAACACGGTTACTAAGGAGACGGCGAGCCAAATATAGTGCACCACAAGCAACACTCTCATATTCGCTTCTGTTGATCACGCTGCACGTCACGTCAAAGTGAGCATGGAGCATTGGTGCACACACGCACAAACGTAAATACAAACGCTCCTGATGAAGAATGATGATTATCCGCCAGGGGACAGCAGATAACCGGCAGCCGTGTGCAGGTGAGAGCGGAAACGACCGGAAATCCCGCGCTCGTTTCGTCACCTCTGCGTTTCCAGACTGCCTACGGCTCACCGACGGGTCCCCTTTTATTCTACAGAGTCTCCACAACATTTCCCAGCCTGTGATTACACAGTCACATGACCCTGAGACAGCCAATCCCGAACGAGAAAGATCAGCACATTCTCAACGAGACATGTTGCTGTTTGTGTGAAAACGAGAGTAATGCAATATTCATTAACTAATTAATTACAACTGTTTATCGTACAAACAACGAGTTATAATGAACTAATTGAAAATGTAACGTGTGATGTGTAATGTTCTTAGGATCAATAAATTAAACAAACTGAAAGAAAGAAAGAAAGAAAGAAAGAAAGAAAGAAAGAAAGAAAGAAAGAAAGAAATTGAGTAAACACCAATAAAGAAAGAAAGAAAGAAAGAAAGAAAGAAAGAAACTGAGTGCACATCAAGAAAGAAAGAAAGAAAGAAAGAAAGAAAGAAAGAAAGAAAAACTGAGTTCACATCAATAAAATCAGAAACTGAGCTGCCGGGGTTTATGGGATGTGAATAACGGCAGCGACTCCAGGTCACTGAAGATTCCAGCCGTTTACAGCCGAACCCCATCAACTGCTGCAGCACAGCAACGATAAGCAGAGACGGTGAGGAGCGACGGTGAGAAGTGACGGTGAGGAACGACGGTGAGGAGCGACGGTGGGGAATGACGGTAAGGAGCGACGGTAAGGAGCGACGGTGGGGAATGACGGTGAGGAGCGACGGTAAGGAGCGACTGTAAGTAGTGACGGTGAGGAACGACGGTGAGGAGCGACGGTGAGGAGCGACGGTGGGGAATGACGGTGAGGAGCGACGGTGAGGAGCGACGGTGAGCAGCGACGGTGAGGAACGACGGTGAGGAGCGACGGTAAGGAGCGACGGTAAGGAGCGACGGTGAGGAACGACGGTGAGGAGCGATGGTGGGGAATGACGGTGAGGAGCGACGGTAAGGAGCGACGGTGGGGAATGACGGTAAGGAGCGACTGTAAGTAGTGACGGTGAGGAGCGACGGTGAGGAGCGACGGTGAGGAACGACGGTGGGGAGCGACGGTGAGGAGCGACGGCGAGGAACGACGGCGAGGAACGACGGCGAGGAGCGTCGGCGAGGAGCGACTGTAAGGAGCGACGGCGAGGAACGATGTGAGGAGCGACGGCGAGGAGCGACGGTGAGGAGCGACGGTAAGGAGCGACGGCGAGGAACGACGTGAGCAGTGACGGTGAGGAACGACAGTGAGGAGCGACGGTGAGGAGCGACGGTGAGGAGCGACTTTAAGGAACAATGGTAAGGAACGATGGTGAGGAACGACAGTAAGGACCCGAGTCATCTCATAAACGTGTCTCTGTGAATCAGACTTGAATCAGACTTCTCTGTATTACTGACCTGAAAAGCAGACAGAGACCTGGTCTCACTCTCTCCTGTGCCCTACTGCACCACGTCTGGAACACGTCTGTGCCCCAAAACCCTAAAACCCCCAAGAAGTGTCACACAGGAATAAAGGGTAGAACCTCCCTTATAGTGCACACGCCTGTCAGATGACCTGAAGCTGTCAAAACACACAGAGGAATGAACATACACTTCACAAATGTTAAATCGAGCCTCGTGTCTTATATCTCATCTTCAGAAACCTCTCGGACTTTGTAGATGAGGATGCAGCCTGTGCAGTTCGCTGTATCATCTGATCTTGCTCACTCGTACAAAACTTGTTACCGTCCACTGGACTAAAAATCTGCCCAAATGCTGACTTGCTCACGTTTTTATTATTACGCTTATCTACAGACGCACGTGGCTGATTGATTTCCCTGCGTGCTCTTTATTCCTTACTGAAGTCAGGCCAGGTTCCTAG
>JAKKZN010000027.1:1916956-1928739 GCA_033441825.1 Pangasius elongatus | reverse complement strand
ATGTTTGATGAGGAGGAAGATGAAGTCAATCATGTTTTGACTGTCAGTGTCACCAGATCTCACCCCAACTGAACACCTGTAGGTTCTCTGTATCAATTTGGTGTAATGTGTTAGACAGCAGTCTTCACCACCTTCTTCAAAATACCAATTGAGGGAATGTCTCTTGGAAGAACAGTGGTTGTAAGTCCAGGACAATTCCAGAAACTTCAATGGCAATCAATGACAGGAAGCTGTCATGTCCCTCATGGTGGTCTAACACCTTACAAATACATCTGACACCAATTTGATGGTTCTCTTCAGTTCTCTCATTATAATCTGACCCACAGACATCTAGATGAATTCCTATCAGACCTGCATGGCCACTCTGCCAGGATCACAACATTTCGAAATACTTTTTAACCTTTGCTAATTGTCAAGTGAGAGCGTTTCAGTTTTTAGCGTTAACCTAGACATATTATGCTAACTATCAAGCTCTAGTTTTCCAAACTGGATCATCGAATAGCTTGACTTATTGCATGGTAAAAAAAAAGCTTGCTGTGTGGTTTTGCATATACCCCAATTCCAATCCACCATCTCTTTTGCTATTGTGTAGAGGAATGATTGAAAAATGCTGTAGAATCTTTTCACTCAGGTCAATTGGTGTCATGGCAATATAACCTGTCCACAATTCCAACACACATTCCCAGGCCTTAATGGATATCCGAAAGACGTTAAAATCACCAAGGACATTTATGTATTAAAAATGATGAAAAATAAATAATTCAAAAGAGCTTCAAACAGGGTCATTCCTGACCAAAGCAAACACAAACCAATTAAACAACTTCCACTGATATGCCAGCCTCCCTTTCCATCTCTCTCGCATCTCTATCTGCCACGACACATGGGGCTACCTAGGACGTGATGGCCAAATTGCTTTTGCAGAATTAGAAATGCCAGGGTCACACGGGGCAGCCAAGAGAGAGTGGAGGGTGTAACTTTTGCACATGCATATTTCAAGATCAAGAGTTTTCCCAAATCCCACCAAGATTTATCTTCATTAAATTATTAAAGCTAAACATCACCAGAAGGGTTGGTAAGGTTATTCGAGGTCCAGTTTGACCGTTTGAAAATTGAGCATTAATATGACCTTTCTGATACTTCTGATCTCTGGAACTGAAATTACTTCCAAGGTCCCAGTTTGATGCGTTCAGGACCGTCAGTCTCTCTTTAGCTTTCATCACTCCTCATCATTGGTACCTGTGCTGTTCTGTGGGTAAATGCTTCATTTTGCAGCGTCATTCTGTGTATTTTTGCACCCTGGGCTCATAAACCTGGTTGTTAACAAAGTTTAGATTAAAAACTGCACTTATGTCTAAATTAACTACATACTAAACTAGTGATTTCCAAGCCTGCTCATTCAGTTCCTGTGCAAATCGACCATAAAGCACCTGCTGAAAACTCCAGCCGAGTTGGTCGAGCTGGTAGACCAACTTACACAGCTGGTAGATTATTTTTCAGCTTCCTTATTACTCTGAAAATTAACCCAATAAATGTATTAGCTTTGTGTTCCTCCTAGTAAATGCTCTCTAGTACATATAATTCCCACCTCTGTGGGTGTGTATTGCTCTAGAGTAGCAGCTTGTTAGCAGTAAACATCGTTCATGTGTGCATTTTAGCTTTTACCACCTGTGTATTTTACCCTTCTCCAGCCATCCCTTGATTGGAGTTTATTCATTTGGATGGGGGTTGGAATTTGTGCAAGTTGGTGGTTAAGTGACTTTTTCAATCAGCATGTAACCAACTTGTAGTCGTTCATTGCTGGAATGTCGTTACCTCAGTATTATCATTTTATCTAACACTCGGATGCATCAGATGTCACCCGGCGACAACCCTGAGGCTCTCCACCACAATGACACCTCTGGCACTGGACCTCGGCTCAAATATGCATGGCCTAACTCCAAAAACACATGGCGTCTTGTTGACAACAGGTGTGGGTGAAGGTGGAGGTGAGAAATCCTCCAGGCTCTTTGTTGTTCACTGTATTTAACTAGGTTGCTAAGCTACTGTCATGGTTTGTTTAGATTTGGTGGTGGTGGTGGTGGTATATTTTAAATGCAATTAGCTGTTCTGTAAATCAGTCTGACTTCCTGATGCAAAATGGGATATGTCAGGATACAGAATCAAATAATCTCTCAAGCCAATAAATATGTGCAGGAGAAAAGGACCAGAAAAGAAAACCAATAAATGCTGTAGTAGTCTAAAGACACAAGTGTAAGCTCGATTACAGACTTCTACTGTGCATATAAACCTCAACCTGCAACAATGAAAAAAAAACAAAGCTTCTCTATCAGTATTGAGCTGTTATCCCAAAGTCCTTATAATCAACTCTCTGGCCTTCACAGTCCTCCACAGGGAACCATCGAAACCAGCTCATCGGCGGCATGTCAATGGACTGCTCTCGCTAGCTCTCCACTCTGCCTGTGTCTCACTTCAGATTCGGGTCAACAGCTATAATTAGCCTCCGCTTGGCAGGTGACTTCAAATCCAACTCCCCAGATGCACTCGAATATGCCATGTGTCACTTTAAATGCCAGCGTTCCTACCATCATTAGCTTTAGTTAAGTGTCAGGATGAGGATGATAGAGGACATTGTAGTAGCGCTTGTGAATTTGCTGGTTTGGGTTTCCAATTTTAAGTTTCTTGGTAATTATGGACATAAATAATTTTGACAGAATGAACAGGTTGAAATACCAAACTTGTGGCCTTTAAAGGTGGCCAAGATAGTCTAGTTCTTCAGGTACACTGGACCGTATTCAGAGTAGGGGACTTAAAAAGACAATATTTACACAGGGAAACGTGCAGGTATTCAGAGACGGGTTACGCACATGCTTAAGTCCGTTTTCTTCACTAATACACTAATTACTGCATGAATAGACCGCAACTCTTGCGCAACTTCTGAATAGCACTTAAATCTGTAGTTATGTCTGAGACCTAAATAGAGATGTACACATGTTCAATATTAAGTCCTCGTTACGCACGTTTAACACGGAATGTGTCTAACCATGGTTAATGCCAACACAGTCAGAGCTTCAATCTAGTTTTCAGAAGCTACCATAGTACCTTAGCCAATTGACAATTTTTGGGTGAGTTTCTCAAAATCATTGCAAAGTTAAGATCGTCTTAACTGGAAGGGAGTGTTGCTTGCAAAGTGATATTTGTTCAACCATTTAAAAATGACCTTTTTGCTGCAACGCTTTTGGGAAACGCCAAAACACTTCAGCGTACCTCATAACTTCTTTAATAAGGTGTCCGTTCCGAAATGTTATTGCCAGCACAAGATCCGAAACCCACAGCGGCATAAAATCCAAATCCCTTGATCCAAGACCAGCTAGCTGCAACTCACCTCTGTTATCCAGGCTGTGTTTATGATTCGTATCACATCCTCCTTTCCCTAGACTGTCCATGCTGCGAGTACCCTGGCTGCAGAAGTCCTCGTCCATCTGAACCTTCCCATCCAGCAGCTGGCCGGGCTGCTCGTCGTCTTCGCAGTCGCAGTCGTCCAGGATGGGCGTCTCACGGATGGCCATGCCGATGACTGAGCCGTGCTGGTGGGCACGAGGTGTCCGGAACCCGTCTCTGGACTGGGGTGGTCCGAGCAGAACCGAGGGGATGTAGTGGATCTCGTGGGTGGCCTCAGTGCTGGCGCTCTTTTGGGGCGCCCGACGGCGACGGCACCAACGCTGACGAGTGTAAAGGACCAGGGTGAAGAGGAGGATGAGGAGCAGGAGAGCGATCAGACCACCCTGAGAAAAGGAAAGGAACAACAGATTTAGGACAGAGAACAGAAGAAGTGGCTGACATCATTTTAGATGAACATAATGTCCTAAGAGAGAGAAAGAGAACTAGAGGGGTTATTTTATAACAATTCCTCTCAATCTCTTTCAATCTCTTTTTCGTTTCCAGGTGAATGTACTACTCTGAATCGCTGAAAAACCAAGATAAACTTGTCCTTCCTTGGTTTGGAGAAGCCAAATGCTTTCCAAGAACGGAGTCCATATTGAAAGTCAGCATATAAAAACCGAATTTGAATTCGATTAACAGAAGTAATAACCAGGAATAAGGTCAGATGAAAATCACTTCTGAGTGCTTGGAATGACTGGTGCCAATGAAACACCATAAGAGAATCAGTGAGGATTCCAAAATGTGAATCAGAGAGATTGGAAAGGGTGATTGAGCTAGTCATAAAGGTGTATCTGTTCCCATTTCACCTGAACACCCTGAACACAACATACTCGGTTCTCCTCAGCCCGAGGGCTCTGAGAGTTCCCTAGTTCCCTCACGGCTCGAGCCATTCCGTAATGCTTTGTCCTGTTACGGCATCAAACAAACAGCCTCCACACGTGAGAGGCTGGGTGCAGAAGATACCTCAGGCTATGCGATGTTTTTTTTCTTTCCAGTATTATGTGTGTAAATCAAGACTCCTGTCACAAGAGTAGTAAGGCAAATTCTTTAAATGCAAAACGGAATTATTCATTTTTCATTTTATAAATCACAAGAGTACAACAAAACAGCAGTAGGCCAAAGAATAATACAAGATCCTGTAACACGTGGAAGTAGGCGGGTGGACGTGATTCATTTATTTCAGAGTCGCTATTTAATAAATGTAAATTTATTCTCGTTTGGCAAATAATGAAAATTCATCCTCATAAGTAGAAATGAATGATTCATTCAAAATAAAATGGAACCCAGATAACTGAAAACCCGGTTTGAAACAAAAAGTAAGAAAATTTTACCTGAAAACAAACAAACAAACAAACAAACAAACGATAGAGTCAGCCAAGCATAAAATCAGCTCCAGAATTATTGGCACCCTTCATTACAATGAGCAAAAAATTCATACCCAAGTAAAGATTCAATTAAAAAAAAACAAAAAAAACAAAACATTGTTTAGTTATTAAAGTATGACGTCATGATTTTTTATCCATTTACTGTTACATTTAATGTTGTAGAAGTTCATTCCTGTTATTACGTACATATATTATAGCAGCTACACACTGTTGTTCGATCATTTTCTTGACGTTAATAAGCCCAAAAAAAAAAAATGTAAAGACTTTGAAGACTTTCCCGTGGTGGAAAAATTGAACAGCTTTACCTCAGACTGTTACAAAGTGCTAACACTGGAGACTCCTTCCTCCAATGTTAATTAAACGTCTCCTTGTAGAAGAATTCACTAATTAAGAAAACGATGTGTATTTCTTTCTTAAATTGATCAAGAATTGAACTGTACTGTGGTATAAGGCTGGTAAAGTGGTGACAGTTTTCATATCGTTCAGGTTTTTTTTTTTATACACACAAAATGCCAGAATTATGAAGAAAAAAAAAAACCAGGAAGTAGGGAACAGGAAGCAAGCGAGGAACGTTCTGTGAATGTAAATCCTCAAACACGTCATTATAAACGGCCATTTCAAGAGCACTGCTGGCCACTGATGAACAATTTAACGTTATTTATTCCCTCATTTATCTATTCTCTCAGCAGCGAGTCGCTCACACCAGTTCACCAGTGAGAGATGTGTGCTTTCTTTTCTCGCTTCCATCCTTCTCCATCGCATGATATAGGAAAGGGCTGGAGTAAGATTATCAATCACCGAATTTAAAAATTCCATCTTCATGAGCAAAAACAAACCTTCTCGGATTACAGCTCACGCACTGGCGGCTGTTCATAAATCACGGGCTGGTGGACGGGCGTGCCTCACCCTGACCGAACGCGTTCATTAATCTCACACCGCAGCAGCGCACATGCTGAAAATCTACTTTCCTCTGAGTCAAATGCAGCAGGATGACAGCAGGAAGAATCATCGCTCCTGAGGGTCGCAGGGGTCGCGGCGTGGGATGCGTCGAGCTTCCGAGCGACGCTGCCGGGAATGACACTGATGTATGTAAATAATTGAAACAGGCTGCAAGTGAACCATGATGTAAAATTCTTTATAGACTTTACGCATCACGAACCTGATTGATTTTGTGTATTCAGACACCGTCAGCGTTCTGGATTAATATCAACCTCTCAAACAGCTATAGCATCAGCAAATTTATTTTAAACAAAAGCCATATTTTTTTTTCCGCCTCTCATTTCTGTCTTCACCCAACGGCAGCTCTGGCCAAACACTGAGCTATAAATGCGCACGGCTCAATGTTTCACTCAACGTTTAAGACTTAATTAAGAATAAACAAGCGGTCTAACGAGGGTGGACTTCAGACACCATCTGGCAGAGCAGTGATAGGTTTTGAAGGGATGCCATGACAGAGAACAACTAAACATAGACAGTGGTAATGACAGAAAACACATCTTGAATCTTGAACTTCTAAAAAATACTTTGGGCCAGAGCTAGCAGGAATCGTTGATCTTATAAATTTGAATCATTTAGCAAATAGAGTCGTTAAATATGGAGTTTTGGAGTTTTGGGAGGATGCACTGAGTCATGGGGAGATTTAGGTTTGTTTTTTTTTTTCTGTTTTTAATGCATTATAAAAATAGCATGATATAGATATGAGCAAGGAGCAAGGAGTACCAAAGCTCAGACATACACTACAGACAGAGCAGGCAATTTTCAACTGCTGTGTTTGTTATGATAATAAAAGAAATCATAAAAATATTACTACTACTCCACCATTTAATCTGTTTATTACTATCCTTAGATCAGGCAGTGTCCACCGTACGAGTCGCCGTGAATGAGCTGTTACTATGGAAACGATACTGTTTTAGAACAAGCACATTCATATAAACCTGTGACTTCACCTCCGCACAGGTACGACTGTCAGAGCTGCATGAATTCAGAACATGAATCAACACCTTCTGACCAATCAGACGTGAGAATGCAGCAGTTCTGTAATATTACTCCTGGGGCATGTATTTTTTTTTTTTTTTTTTTTACATTTTCTCTTTTTTCCCCCAGTCTCTCCATCTCTCGTAATGTAATTGTCTTTCTCAGATAATGAGATGTTCAGGGACTTCACTGGCTCTCTCTCTCTCTCTCTCTCTCTCTCTCTCTCTCTCTCTCTCTCTCTTTTCTTATTAAGTATGTGTACATTTACAAATCTAATAACAGAAACAAAAAAATCAGATTTTGTTAATAATCCATCCAGTTAAGTGATGTGACGATTCAGGCACTGATTAGATTTCTTATAAATGTATAATGTACATTTATCAGCCACAATATTAAAACCAATGGCCTAATATCGTACAGGTCCTCAGTGTGCCGCCAAAACAGCTGTGACCCATCAAGGCATTGGCTCCACAAGACCTCTGAAGGTGTGCTGTGGTATCTGGCACCAAGACGTTAGCAGCAGATCCTTTACATCCTGTAAGTTGCGAGGTGGGGCCTCTACGGATCAGACTCGATCAGATTGATATCTGAGGAATGTGAAGACCAAGTCAACACCTTGAACTCTTTGTCATGTTCCTCAAACCATTCCTGAACAACTTTTGCAGTGTGGCAGGGCGCATTATCCCGCTGATAGAGACCACTGCCGTTAGGGAATGCCGTTGCCACGAAGAAGTGTACTTGGTCTGCAGCAATATTTGTGGTACGTGCCGAAGTACCATCCACATGAATGCCAGGACTCAAGGTTTCCCATCAGAACATTGCCAAGAGCATCACACTGCCTCCGCCGGCTTGCCTTCTTCTCATAGTGCATCCTGGTGCCATGACTTCACCAGGAAAGCAACACACTCACACCCAGCCGTTAGCCAGCATGAACCTTTTCAGCAATTTGTACTACAGTAGCCTTTGCTCCCTACGTGGATCAATGAGCCTTGGGCGTCCAGGACCCTGTCGCAGGTTCACTGGGTGGACCACTTCTGGTTGGTCTGGTCTGGAACACCCCACAAGACCTGCTGTTTTGGAGATGCTCTGACCCTAGCCATCACAATTTGGCCTCATGCTTTCCCATTTTTCCTGCTTCCAACACATCAACTTTGAGAACTAACTGCTCACTTGCTGCCTAATATATCCCAGCCCTTGACAAGTGGCTTTGTAATGAGATAATCGATGTTATTCACTTCAGTGGTTTTAATGTTATCGCTGATCGATATATGTGACAACACAATTGCTAAGTAACTGACTAATAAACCCAGCGAAGAAGAAAGACATAACAGACAAACATTCAAACATGTTCATATAGGTTTTTAATATGTAGGGCTGATTTATACTGTTTATACAGTAGCTGCTGTAACGCAGCTCACTGAACTCCCTCACCCCGATCCACCATCACGGCCTCGGGCTGCAGAAAAGCCGAAGAATAAAAAAAATTCGACCTCCACTACAGACGTTATTAATGCATAACCTGAAGAAATGTGAAGAAATACAGTACAGCACAGTGCTTAAAGGCATGTGTCCTTTCCCTGCACGCAGCATGCAGCTTAGCCTTCGAGTTCTCAAAGTTTTTAAAGAAGCATGAAGTCATATAAGAAAAGAAATAGAAGAGGAGGAAGAAGAAGAAGAAGAAGAAGAATAAGAAACATTCAAGTTATGCCAAAGTTATTTCTCCACTTTATCACATTTTAATTACTAAATTCAAAACGCTTGACCCATCTGCCGAGCTTATTTCTCGCCGGATCGAACCATAATTCCTAGCAATATTATCATAATCACTGGAAAATTAACCATCAAGGCCAGATATGAAATTCCGAAAATCTAATAAATCCCAAATCCATATGGATACAAGTCAGGGTCCTTTAGTGATCCCACCTCAATCATTTTCAGCTGATTGCATTTAAGCTGCGAATACCGAGCCAGATTTCGATCTGAATCGGTGCAGTACGTCCACTCGTCCTAACACTCGTCCCTCCATCCTTCTCTCTCTCCCTGAACTCCACGTGACCCTCAGGACGTGCGTGCGGACGTGTGGCCGTGGCCTTGCTCTGTCTCAGGGAGTTATGGCTGAGCATTAATGCTGAGATTCAGAATGACCCTGAAAGGCAGTCTATGAAAGCGAAGTGATTTTTTTTTTGTTCTGTTTATACCTTCTTTATATTTCTTATATGTATATATACACACCATCCTCACATCCCATTCCTCTTTCCCTACTACCCGTATTAAAAGATGACAAGAAGAAGAAGAAGAAGAAGAGGATGAAGAAGGAAATTACTTACATTAAAATGAAAAAGTAAGCAAAGAAGAAATAAAAGTCACAATTTAATGATGTTTATAAGGCATTTATAAGCTATTAATTGCTATTGTTATGGCTATTCTAATTATTAATAATCATTTAATAGTTATTCTTTTGTGCTACCTTCTGTTTATCTTATTATTTGTTTTTATGACAGATACATGACTTTCCTCACACCTCACTCTACCATTCACATTAAAACAGCAATGCTGTAATGCATCCATAATTATTTATGAAACTGCATTGCACTTTATAGCATGGTGAATGAACAGCGTTCCTAACATGTTATAACAGCAAGCCCCACATGCCATAGAGCATCATGAGAAGATATAACAGAGATAGTGGCTTATAAGCACTACTTATAATGCCTTATTTTAACAATTTCAAAAAACAAGCAGTACTGTCTTTTCAGTGACGTGTATAACGCATTATGAACGCATTATAACATGTTATGAAAGTATTTTTAAGTCGTTTTATATATATATATATATATATAGCCTTCACAAGCTGCTGTATAACTGTAACACTAAATAGATTCATAAAAACAATATAATTTAGCATTTATAAAGCATTGTGCACAATGTTAGGAATATATACAAATGTTCATTATTCTTAATTCATTATAGTTATGACTTTTGTCTTTTTTTATCTAAAAGAAACGACATAAAGAAATAAAATAGTCAGGAATTTAGGAGTTAGCAGCGAATAATAAACACAGTTTAGCAATTTAAGAATTCGAGGAACTCTGTTTGATATCATAAGAGCCTGGTTGGTCCAAAAATACATCCAGCAGACCTGACCTCATTTTACACACACACACACACACACACACACACACACACACACGTAATTAGGTTACACTGCACCTGTAGGAACTGTAACCCTGCATGTTCAGCAGTATTTTTTAATGTCGAAACAATGATAGTGGAGGAAAGATTTGGAGCTGGTTATGTGACGTGTCTAGCATAACTAGCGTAAGTTGGCGTGTAGTTGGGGTGGACGTGGGGATATTAGACGGCAGACTGGATCAGGGTTTGGGCACCAGCTGGGCCTTCAGCTGCACCCTCATCTGCCATGTATTAGGGAAAACACCCACAATGCCATTCTGCAGGAATACTGTTCAGCCGAGCGTCAGTCAGAACACACTGACCAGAGACACTGACCACCAAATCACAGTGTGCCATTATGAATATTAATGAGCTTCCTGATGCACACATATTGCTATTTTTGTACTATATACTCTGAATGTTTCATAGTAACCAAATATGAATGAATACTTTATGCAGAATGAGCAGATACTGTGTTCTAAACAGGTACAAATACAGACAAGAAGAGGAGGAGGACGAGTGTTTCTCACAGGGCATCTGGTTAAGACTAGTGGTGTACATCAGGACTGGGATCCAACTTAAAAAATAAAAAAAAAAAAAAATCGCACAAGGTTTTTACATTCATACAGGTGCGAGCGAGAGATCAGACACGAAGCTTGGGTGACAAACAATGACCACATTCATTAACATGAAAATATTATGTTGTCCAATGCAATTACAGCTTTCATTCAGTCATCCTTAGTACCTGCCTGGTCAGGGTCGTGCTGCTTAAACTGCTTAGACTATTAGCTTGTTTATATTTTTGGAAACAGAACCAACTAAGTTTGTTAGAAAATATCGCAGGCAGGTACCAACAATTATTATATCTGTATAATAAAAAAAACTGTCCTGCGCACATCTGTAGTTGAGACAAATTAAGAACTGGAGTGATGTAGCTGAGGTTGAGGAACTGCCAGAGCCAGAACTCCCCCACCATGCACCATGCTGACATTTCATCTGGTTTAGGTCTGGTTTAGTTTTTTTTTCCAGAGGAATCATCTGACTCACCCTGTATCCATACCAACAGTTGCATGTGTTACACACTTAGTGTGTCATATAATATTCTAATTTACGTTAGACACTAAATTTAGATTTTGCACAAATAAAATTCATGGATGCATAACTGGGAGATGGTATTTAGAAGCAAATACTGAAATCATTTCCATATTTCCTTTAAATTATTATTTGTAAAGAAACACGTTTCTGATCTGCTCTCTGAGTGAGCTGTACCACTAAACACAAATAATTCAACTCTCTTTGTCCCTACAGTCAGTAATTTTGTCTGATTGTAATCATAATTCATATATAACTGCGAGACCAGTTGAACCGCAATTTGTCCTGCAATAAAAGATTCAGCAAAAACAACTTTAATATGCATGCTAGAGGAAAATGAATGGTCTACCTCGCTGCTAAATGGCTGCCAATTGGAAAATCAGGCCTCTTTTCTCATTTTCAGACTGTAATAACATGCAGGTGGCTTTTTTTCTCCCTCTCCTTTAATGACATCCCATGTTGCTCCTTGTTTGCATGGTAACCAAATATAATTGCCTGATAATCGTGCATAGTGGTGTGCTCATTATTGTGTGAAGTTGTAATCCTCTCTCAGCACCTTCTGGCTTTTTTTAAACAAATAAACACTTGTGCATGTAGAAAGTTAAAGTATTTTAAGAATTACCTGCAACTCTTGATACGCACACACCTTCTTTTCTAGGACTGACATGCACCAAGGCCATAGCCCTATTACTGGGAATAGGCCACACCTCCTTTAGTACA
>JAKKZN010000027.1:1725333-1739225 GCA_033441825.1 Pangasius elongatus | reverse complement strand
CTCGAACCCACGACCTTCAGGTTCACCTTCGGGTTACAAGTCCGACTCTCAGACCATTAGGCCACGACTGCCCCATGCTGATAAAGACAGAGAGTAGATCAATGCTTTGGGACGAAAACATTGAAGGCGCAGGATGTTTTACTTTTATGAAAGCAGGAGCAGGCAGACAGAAATAAAGACAATATCCAATAACGTGGAGTTCGGTAAAAACATTAATAAATCTTAATGTAATGAGGGTGTCTTTATGATGTCATTCAGGGCTGGGTTGGGGATTTTAATTTAAAGCATTCTTGGGAACGTCGTGCTTGAGCTGATCTAATCAGTGTGTTTGGATTACCACACCAGGAGACACCTAATACCCAATAACACATAATCCACTCCGATAACTCAATATCTCAAACATCCAAATACACAAACAAATATCACACGACGTTTGACAACCAAACACTATGTCTAACTAATATTATTATCACAGCATGCGTGGGAAATAAGAAAAAAACATGTTTATTAATCATTAAGTGAGCCCTTGAGCCTTGTGGATGGGGGCGGAGTTATCCTAGACGTGACCCCGCCCATCAGAATAGAAATAAACTAAGATACATTGTACCAATCTTCAACTCTCCAGCCTCACAGTTCGACATGTTTGAGATGCTTTTCTGCTCACCATGGTTGTAAAGAGTGGTTATTTGAGATACGGTAGCCTTTTGGTCAACTCAAATCAGTCTGGATGTTCTCCTCTGACCCTCAGCGACACGGCATTCCCGCCTCGCCACTCACTGCATGGTCTTTTTTTTTTGGTGTGTGAAACTCCCAGGTTTCTGAAATTCTCAAGCACACCCTACCGTGCCAAACTCACAGTTACGCTCTTGAGCTGTATCTGCATGTATCTGATTTTATGCATTGTGCATCGCTCTGCTGCCACATGATTGGCTGATTGGATAAGCACACGAGTCACACAAGGCTTTCTTGTTTACATTTTACAGTAATTGGACCAACCGAGTTCATTATAAAATATTGAGGGAAAGAAGCGCAGGAGCAGACAGGAGTGGTAAAGAGCGTCTCTGAAAGAATAGCCCGTACTTGACAAAGACAAGCTTTTTATTAGGTTTTCACACCATTTGTCTTGTGTTCCTTAAACGTGCTTCTAGCATTTCTCAGTATTACATACTCTGTAGTAAATGATATCTAAAAATATCTTGAATATTTATCATTATGATGGAATGGAAGATTATTAAGCCTATTCCTAGACATTCCAAGCATTCCAAGCAGATAATTGGCCCTCTTGCACGATTAACCACAGAGTACCGAAGCGCTTTAGCACACCACGATTGCCTGAGCCATCCTCTCTGCCAATAAAGTGTACCTTTTGGAGATACGGCAGAAGATTTACAGCCCTCACACACCAGCCTTCGGCCCCCTGCACACCGGACTGACACTTTCTGTTCTGTCCCCATGATTTAAGTCTAGTGCTATAAGCTCAGTGTGTAGCATTGCCAGCTCACAGCTCCAGGGTTTGGGGGTCAATCCTNTGAGAGGGACTGGCATTCCATCTGGGATAAGTTCTCCTGGGACTGGCTCTGGATCCACCGTGACCCTGATAAAGCAGGTACTGAAGATGAATGAATGAAGAAGCTGCCTATATTGCGTGTGTGTTGAGTTTGTGCTTAAACCCTGATGTCCTCGTGACATGCTGGTAGTGCTGGTAGATTCCACCTCAGAGTTACTTGTGACATAAATTTCCATAATGGCTTGTGATGGCATCAAGGAGGTGGTACTGCGATGAGAGCAGACAGCACAAGTTAACAGTTCCTTTACTGATATAAATGGAGCTGCCAGAATCTGGGAAACCAAGATGCAGGCCTAATAGTTTATCCTGGAAAGCCTCGCATCCAAGCAAATGTAGAAGAGAAATACCCATGGCTCTTATTTTACACACAGTATAAGGTGATTTTTATTACTAGCATTCTGACGTAATATACAGCTCAGGTATTCAACTCGAATTTCTACAGAAAAAGTCATTAAAATGGGACTGAATGATGACAAATACAAATACAAGTCAATACAGAGTCATTTTAATGCTCAGCAATTAATGATTATTTACTGACTATAAACAAGACAACCTGAAGTAATGGCGCTTTTCATAGTGGCGCTTCGTGTGACCGCTTTTGACTAGCGTCACATACTTCTTTCTCCATTCATCTTTAAACATTCTGTTTTTGTTTTTGTTCAACATGTCATCAGTTTGCGAGTCAGACCAGAGAGGTTAAATAAACTTAAAAATCTGTGAAAAATTCTCCTCTTTCTGATGCAATAGCCCTAGCCCTTGTAGCTAGCCTTTGGTCTGATGAGCTGCCTTCAGCTAAATCATTTACATCAATGCAATAAAATGGCATCGGATAAGCCGCAACAGAGGACCTGCTACAGAACCCAAGAGGGTTAATGATTAGAAAGCTGAAGTACTGAACTATGGCCAGTTTTTCATACATTCATGGCTCTGTTGGAATTGTTTTATTCTAGTATTTAGTTCGGTCTGCATCCGGACCTCAGTCTGCCAGGTGATGGTCCCTGATACAGGGTGTCAGCTCGTAACAGCCAAATTGTGTAAATAATGTTGCACAGAGAGAGGTGAAAACGTCTCCAGACTGTGTTAAAGTTGTCTAAGAACTTTTGTTACACTCTATGTACGAACTAGAGCTGTAGGACCTGAGTCCTTCTTGAGATGGTTTCTGTATTGACTTGTATTTGTCTTGGGCATTGGCCTCACTAAATATGGTCTTGATGGAAAGATTGTAAAAACAATGTTTGTGTTGTCTTTTTTCTTTTTCTTCGGCCTAATCATTGGCAAATGCACAATTCAAGCCTCACAGAGCTGGTGCCATCGAGTTCTAGGCTTCGAAGTAAAGGCTTCGCTTCAAAAAATGGATTCAATGGTTTTCGGTTTCGAGCTTGTCTTGGTCTCGCTTTTATTTGGATTCAATCTTGTCTTGGCCTCGACCCCCTTGAGACTCGTTCTTGACTTGATCTCGGATAGTCTTGGACTTGACAGTGCCGGTCTTGACCCTAGCCATAGTGGTTAGTAGCCATGTGACCTGTTTGTATGGTTGGTGTAGCAAATAAACAAGTATTATGTGGGTGGTGTTAAAAGTGTGTTTGACTGCTTGCTAACATGCTCACTGGATCTCATCGAGGCCTGTGATGGAGAATGATGGAGCCTTTACAATCTTGTTAGAAATTTACCTGAAGCAGAACCTACCAATCTAGTTTTGACTTTAAACTGCAGAGCTCATTGTCTGAAATATATATATATAAAAAAATTGATGTACTATGTATATGTAGAAAAAGGAAATATCCAACTTCTGTATCAGATGTGTATAAGAAGCACACACTGCCAAGTTTCTGTGTCGAGATACAGAGATGATAAACTGCTGCATTATGTTGATTCCAAGGCCGAGTGTAAGTATTCCATCATGGTCAGGAAGAAAGGAAGGAAATATATTCCGGTTTTGCTTCTGCACAAATACTCATGATGTCTGTTCCTGCTCATTGCTGATATTTCATAAACTCCTGACATGTGAGGACATTAAATATTTCATCCCTTCCCTGGCCTTGAGACGCACCCCTATGCCCAAAGTGCCAGTGGGTAATTTTAAGTGACATAAATCTAAAAAAATCCCCTCCAGCTGCTCATCTGCATCTGTCTATTG
Source organism: Pangasius elongatus (assembly GCA_033441825.1). Lineage (NCBI taxonomy): Eukaryota > Metazoa > Chordata > Actinopteri > Siluriformes > Pangasiidae > Pangasius > Pangasius elongatus. The sequence continues at coordinate 1,735,521 of JAKKZN010000027.1, read as the reverse complement.
TGTAGTCTGGATCTCCACAGATCCCCTGTGCACCTGCTACCCTTCATGCAGTATTTCAACATACACGTAGTAATGAAACGTAAATACGACACAACCCACGTTGTACCTTCTGACATCCTCAAGATAAGGGTTCTGTCCAGTTTCCGTGTTTAAAGCTCATTCCCTCATGCAGCCGAGTTTCCAAGTGCATTTTGTATAAGAATTAAAAAAAAACTTCCTGGTCTCTGCCTCATATCCAATATAGTAGCACTGGAGATGCAATACAGGATGCGATAGCATTATATAATGCATTAGAGATTTATTATAGTCCTTGTCCTAAATATTAAACCCTTAAACATTAAGCATGAAACCCCTCCCCTATTAATGACGGACCCAGATCACAGAACCAGTAGCTTCAAACGATCAGTAACAGCACCCAGGGTGGGAAAGAAAGACGCTCCGGGTGAACACAGGGAACAAATCCGCCACTGTGAGCCAAATGGAAGCGGTGTCCTGCCCAGCCACGGCTTGTAATTAAAGAGCCGTGATTGGAGATCCCCCGCGGCAGGAGCACCCATTATATCAAAGTCTACAAAAGGGGGGTAGAGCGTTTTTGTATTTAGCTCCTAAACTCTGGAACAGCCTTCCTGACAGTGTTCGGGGCTCAGACACAGTCTCCCAGTTCAAGCGTAGATTAAAGACATGTATCTTTAGCCAGGCATACACTTAATACAGACATTATGATTTAGTGCATACTAATATTATGAACAGCAGCTACGCTAATTCCTTTCTACTCGTTTCCCATCTTCTGTCCATCCCGAGGAACACAGAGATTATGTCAACTCGGGTAGACAGAGGCCAACCCTACGAGGACCCTGAGGCACCTAGAGATGGACCGGCTCACATACAGATTGTTCCAGCTCCAGTAGACAGAGACCAACCCTACGAGGACCCTGAGGCACCTAGAGATGGACCGGCTCACATACAGATTGTGCCAGCTCCAGTAGACAGAGACCAACCCTACGAGGATCCTGAGGCACCTAGAGATGGACCAGCTCACATACAGATTGTTCCAGCTCCAGTAGACAGAGGCCAACCCTACGAGGATCCTGAGGCATCTAGAGATGGACCAGCTCCAGCCGGTTTCTGCCTCGTGAAGATTTGGGTATTTTGGATATTTAAAGCAACGCTGCCAACCCACCTACATAAATGCAGAAAGGACATTGTTCTATCACACTCTCCAGTGTCACCCAAATGAGGATGGGTTCCCTTTTGAGGCTGGTTCCTCTCAAGGTTTCTTCCTCGTGTCATCTCAGGGAGTTTTTCCTCACCACAGTCGCCTCAGGCTTACTCACTAGGGATCATTTTGTCTAACAACTAGGACTGTTGTATGTTTTGTTTGTTTGCATGTTTTTCTGTTTCTTATGTTCTGTAAAGCTGCTTTGAGACAATGTCCAAATAAAATTGAATTGAATTGAATTGATGCATGTTTAGAATTAGCATTGCGTTGATTTGAGTGTCGATGCCATAAGCTGGATGTATCACTACCAATCAGAGGCGGCGCATCTATTCAGCTCGATGCCCGTCTAGCAAGAAACATTTCTATAACATTAGCATGTGTCACACCACCCAGTCATTAAGTATTTTCCTCTAAAAGCATTGGACAGAGTGTTTTATTTCTTATTTAATCCCTTAACAAGAAAAAGCTGTCATGTATGCACTGCACGCATAAGACCTCAGCTAGCAGGAGCTGCTAGGAATTAACCTGCTGCTGGAGGATCATGTCGTGTCCTTCCTTTCGGGGGATTCGATTAAAAACGAACCTGTTGGCTATTATACAATAAGTACGATCCGAAAACGTTTTTCTAACTCTTTTTTATCCCAGTCAAAGTGGTTCAGTCACGGCTGTAAACCCAGAGAGTCCCCTATTTTTAAAAAGAGACTGTGTTATCTGTGATAGATGGCTCCGATCTTCTATTAATGGACTTGTGAAATCTGTTGGACTTGTGAAATATGTTTTGGACTATTCCCTTGACTGTGTGTGTGTGGAGGACTCATCTTCCTCCTACTGGCAGACGGAGCATGTGGAGCAGTAATGCACCATAATTTTTTTTTTTTTTTCACCCAAGATGACACGTCTCAAGGCTACCGTATGTCAGACTTGGCAAGACGGCCACATCTCTCTCTCTCTCGCTCTCGCTCTCTCTCTTGCTCTCTCTCTTTTCCACCATCAGCAGTGCAGTTCATCTGAATATGAAAATCGAATATGAAACTGCTTCTGCTGTCTGTCTCTGTCCCTCGGCACAAGGTCAACAGAGACCTGCATTATTTGTACCTGCCTCGCTCATTAATTCTTCATATGAAGCCAATGCAGCAGTTCATAACCCCGCTATTAAATATGGATAGATTCATCTTATTTATTAAGCACCAGGAATGAAGTTTGAATTAAACAGCAATATTCGGCTGCAAAAGTAAATCCGATCAATGCAATGTATTGGGGGGAGGGGGGTTGGGGGGGGGGGGGTTCTGGTGGGCTCAGTGGCCAGACGGCCCATTAAGCACAGGAATGGAAATGCTGAGTGGACAATGGCAGGGAAAATTGTGCGAGCCCTCCTCTCAAGGTTGAGATGGGATGTCAGGCTGCAGATTGGTTGCCTGGGAAAAAAAAAAAAACATCAGTGAATCCTCAGACAATTTAATTGTTCTAAAGTACAAAATTCTATAAACCAACCTTGTATTTTCTCTTTCCAAGCTCTGACAGTATAGAGAGTGTTTTTTTCCCTTATGCTTAAATAAGAGTGCTATGTGCTACTTTACCCAGTATTTGCAAACGATTCATTCTTTTTGAATGAATGAATCCGCACCGGTCACCGGTCAGTCACCTGCTAGGCACCTAATCACCACTTTCCCTCCGTTGCCGTTGACAGGCTCCGCAAACCGAATATTTAAAACATGGAAGCCCATGAACGACACTTCCATACCCATAAACGAACAGCCATCATTTCTGCGATGTAATAGCGATTCAGTGATTCAGTGTTTGAATCAGCGAATCATTTATTTAGTTGCTTGTATCAAAATTGTACCTGCACTTCCAGGCATGACAGAATAATCAACAGCTTCTTTTTTTCGAGAGAGAGACACGAGGCTATTGCATGCCAAATTAATTAATTAATTAATTAAAAATATATCACAGGACCCTAAAAATGAATAATAGCTCCAAAGAAAACTTTTCATCTGTCTTTCATCTTAGTTTAAAAAAAAAAATACATGATTAGATTATTTAAATGATTTAATTTTAAAAAATTACATTATATAAAAAGGTAATTATGAAATGACAGTTACATCACCATTCCAACACATCCATGGACTTGTTCAATCAAAAGCTTAACCTTTACACATCTCAGTACAGTAATCTGAATCTGTCAAATCTCTGCTGGAAATATTGGCACCCCACCGTTACATGGAATCATCAGCCCTTATATTTAACCAAAGGTCATGCAAATATGACTTTTTTTCTTGAAGCTAAACTTGTTCTGGGGCTCCGTCTTTACGCACAGCAGCAATACGACATTTTCAGCCTCGGTGTACGAACCGCAAGTCCTTCATTTACGCTGTCTGTGTTATTGAATGTTTCACCCGCTTAACTCTAGGTTTAGAGTCAAATCCTACAAAGTGGCTTTTGCTAAATGTTTCCGCTAAGAAAATGGAACTGCAGTTCAGGGTATTCAGGATAGAGTTCCGCACACATCCCTACACATCTTCATTCCTGTGTCCTAACCTGCTCCCTCTTCTGAGTCTCGAGGTTTGCAGAGGCCATGGCAATGCTCTCATTTACTATTTTTACCTGTAACATATGGTCAGTGACATTTTCTTCCTCGATTTAACCTCATTTTGTGAACTTTCAATTAGATGCAGAGATCACAACTGACCCAGAATGATGTACAAAAATGGGTAGATGTCCAAAAATATAAAGTTTCGGGAGGAAAAAATCTCTATTTCTGTACATTTTGGGTCACTTCAGGAACAGACATTGAATTTCAGGCTGAAGAGATGACATTTACAGTATTCCTATTCTCCCTTCTATATCTGCTGTCCTAGTTAAAGTTTAGTGCTGTCTCGCACTCAAATGCAGAAGCCTTTAGCACGTTATCGTTATGAGTCAGTTTACATTTCATGAATGTGTTTTTTGTTCCTCAGTAGAGATTTTGAAGAATCAAGACAACAATGCGTAGACATGATGTTGATCCATCCTCGAATCGCTCCTCAGGTAGTTTNTAGAAAAGATGCGCTAATGCGACACATTCAGTTTTTTTCACGGTAAATAAAGAATGTTTTGAGTTCATTGCTGTGAAATAAAATCTACCAGTGTACGTGTGACTTACCAAACATTAGACAAACTTTAGCTTGTCTAGACATACTAGACAAAATGTATTAAAATGACGAGAAATAAACGGTATTGAATTACTTGTTAGAATCACTTCTTGGCTGCAGCATTTAAAATTGGAGCTAACACCAAGCATACACCATGTAACATCATGTTCGGGAATAAAACAATCTACTGCAGGAAATTGCCTGATTGAAATACACCCAAATATCACAGCAGCTATTACTGGTCGATGCGAATTCAATATTTTGTCTTAGATACGTGTATTTTTCCTAATTAATGTACATTTATTCCATGCAGTTTGCCTCCAGCAAGGCAGGCAAAACTTTTCTGAGATACAGAAAGAGACAGAAAATTTCTAAAATGCAAACAAATTCTTTGCAAATAAAGTAGCGGAAAATGAGGCAGAAACAATCAGCGTTGACGAGGATTAGCAACGGCTACAAAGGAAAAGTGGAAAACGAAAGGGGACAAACCGGGCATGGGAAACAATACGGGTCAGAACCAGTATGGGAGGGGTTGGGGGGGGGTTAAGGGTGATTAACGTGCAACAGCACATGAGGAGATTATGTAGAGGAGTGCAAATTGAGCCGTGGCACTTTCATTACAATTCATGACGGCGCTAAGCTTGTTAAAGCTAATGAAATTAGCGCTGGCTGTGTGGTGTCATGTTGACGGCTGACTTTTACAGTAATCACCCAGATGCCATCGGCACTTAAAAGAAGGAATTACAAAGAGACAGTGCAGCCACACAAAGCTGTGTTTGTAAAAGTGGATGAATATTAATATCTTCATGACTCCTCCTGCACTAAGGGTCTTAAACTGAAATAATTAGCCGAGCAAGATATCTGGCTAATAATTTAAGGCTAATTACTGTATTTACATTAGCATCTATTACTCTCTTACTCCTCTTCTTGACGGATGATGTCAGATAGCCAGCGCTTTCCTGTTATGTGAAAGTTTTGGCGCTAAATCGGTGTTGAAAGGTTAACGAGACAGCGAGAAGCGAGAAGCTTTTCCTTTCCTTCATTTGTACAGTGCAGAATATATTAACAAACCAAAAACGACAACGAAAATGAGAAATACAAGGCGATGAAAGGTTAGTTGCTAGCCTCACTTGTTGCTTTAGCATTTAAAACTGAAGCTAAACACTAGCATGTAGCATGCAGCATCACATACTAAATAAAACAACGTGCTGTTGTGTTTGCGCATTTGCCAATTTTTTTTTTTTTTTTGCAGTTCTTTGAAATGGCATACGTAAAAATTCCATGATTAGACCCACGGTAAAAAAGCTTAACCTTTACACATCTCAGTACAGTATTCTGAATCTGTCAAATCTCTGCTGGAAATATTGGCCCCCCACCATTACACAGAATTATTAGCACTTATATTTAACCAAAGGTCATGCAAATATGACTTCTTTTTTTTTTTTCTAGAAGTTAAACTTGTTCTGGGGCTCCATCATAACACACATACGACATTTTTCAGATTCGGTGTACAAGCTGCATGTCCTTCATTTACACCGTCTGTGTTACTGAATGTTTCAACCGCTTAACTCTAACTCTACTCCACATTTCAGGGTATTCAGGATAGAGTTCCGCACACATCCCTACACATCCTCATTCCTGCGTCATAACCTGGTCCCTCTTCTGAGTTTCAGCATAGCAAGATTCTCGTCCCGAGGCTAGCAGAGGCCATGGCAATGCTCTAATTTACTATTTTTACCTGTAAGATATGATCAGTGACATTTTTTCCCCTCGATTTAACTTCATTTTGTGAACTTTCGATTAGATGCTGAGATCTAATATTACTGATTTTGTTGTGTTTTTGGTTTTTATTTTTTTTTTCGCTGTTGCTTTTTTGGATTGTTAATGTGTTTCTCACTTGAAGGCCCTGCTACAAAAACGTTCTTAAAAAAAAAGCGTGCTGAATAATCCAATTGATATTCCCGAATGCGATTTAAGCTCCGTGTCTGTCGGTCAGATTCTGACATGTTGCCTTTTGTCCTTCATATCCGAGCAGAAATGCCTTAACAAGACAGTGTGGAAGAGATCCAGAGCTTTCCAATATTAGTATATGAAGTCTTTGGCACTAAATCTGCATGAACGTTGTAACAAGACAGTGACAAGACGACTTGTTTTTCCTTCCCCCTTGTTACAGTGCCGTTATGCGGTTTCACCATTGACGGCAGAGTCAATATCGATTAAAGTGAATCATGACATGTATTTTTAATGCCCTGAGATACAGGCACGCTGGTTTGGATGCTGCACGGCAAGTCGGATTTTCGGAAGTGGATTATAATTCTCCGGGCGCATTAAAAAAAAATCAGGCCAGTCAGGTGTGACGACGGCTCGTCAAGCAAGGAGATAGCGTTCGGAAGTGAATTGGGACATTGTCCTCGATGAGTAAAAATAAAACAACAAGAAGCATGGGGGCAGGTAGCGGTGGTAGGTAGGTGGGAGGGGTTTGGGTGCTTGGGGGTTGTTAAATTCAGGCTTGGGAATAAATCACAAAAAACCAAGGCTTGCCTGCTGAGGGTGAGATCAATAGCGGAGGATATGTGGTGCATATGAACTAGCTTTCCTGCTAATGAGGCCTGCAACCCACCGAGTTAGGGAAGTGGCTCATGATCTCTTGACAGACGGGGAGAGAAAGTGAGGAAGAAGGAAGAAGAGAGGAGGGTGGGCTGGATAGATAGATGGATGATTCAGCAGCAATAACACTGCATCGGTGTTTGCCAGGTGATTCCATGCATTATGTATTCGTAAGTATCGAGGCAATGAGCTGGGCTTTTTAATTGTCGTGCTTCAAAGTGTGCTCAGGAGAGCGTGAGAGCATGAGCGCGAGATGGGAGGCTGATTTCAAATGACAACTTCAAGCCCAAGTGGTTATTTATGTAATATCTGGTGCTCATTTGCCCAGTCGACTGTGGTGCTCGTCTGCTTTGGGAATCTATCAGGGCCGTTAATGAGCGCCGTTCACCAGCGTTGCCTATTTGTACCCACTCGAATCTCAGCGTAGCATATGGCCACACCGGAGGTAGATACGTCAACACACAGGCAGCATCCTGTTAAACGGTCACGTGAGCGCAGCAGCGAGTGTGTGCTGCGAGGTCTGGGAGTCGTGATTAAGAGTAGTGCCACTAAGTAGGGAACATCTGGAAAGGCGCAGGAGGCATCACGGTGTCGCTCGAGAGATTTGTTTTATTTATTCCTGAGAAATTAAACATCGTGCGTTTAGTAATAAATAACATCCTCGTTTTCTTCTCGACAGCCAAACTTGATTACGAGAAGATTAAGAGTACGTTCGAGTGCACAATTCTGCACACACACCCCCACACACACACTTTTCAAGACTACAGACTGCAAGACTACAGACTAATGAGTTTGGATTCAGAGACATTCAAAAAATGGTGAAAAAGTGTGTGTCACGTTACAACGTTTGTCAGAGGTGGCTGGTATAAACGGGCTAACACAGGAGGACGCAAACCTTTGCATTTAACAAGCAGCTAACTTTTCAGCAATCCACCTCACTCTTTTCAATATAATTAATTGACAAAATTTAGTTACAGTTTTACAGATTTCAATTGAAACTGACTATCAAAAAAAATTTTAAAAAAAAGTGACGAGAGGAGCTAACTTGTTTCATGGAACTTTAATTTGTTTATAGTTGCCTTTAAAAAGTATGACATGCCATTCTTTAATCAATGAAACATCGCTAGCGTTGGCAAAGATGGAAATAGTTTTTTATCGTCTTTGTATTTTGTTATTTTTCATGTTTTTTTTTTTGATCATTTGTACAAAATCAGTGTCGAGCTATGAAAAGTGCTTCAAGCTAAAACTAATGCAGTGCTAGAAGTGAGTTTATGGAGCGCTGCAGTATCTAATGCTCTCTACCTCGTGCATTTAGATTCATCTTAAAGATAAGCAGCCTTCCGGGGAAAGCATTTTAACGCAGTAAGACAGCCGAAAGTGATTTGCCAACAAAAGCAGGATGACGCTTATGGTTTTTTTTTTTTTTCCTTCTCGTAGATAAACCTAAGCTAGCTGTAATAAGCAGAACATTTCCACTCCTCCTGCCATTTTCTCCTATACGCCGGGCTTTGCCTGGACCTCAAAAGCATCTGTCACTGCTCACGGGGGATCAGCGGAGCTGATGATATGTACACATTGTGCGCTGGGAGATTTCTTCAGGCTCTTTCGTCTTCGATTATTTATTTCCTCCGAGTTGCAGTACATGTCGGCTCTTATTCCAGGAATAGCCAAGGAACATTGCGAAATCTCTCACCACACCGGCCTGCTGGAGAAGAGCCGGATTTCTCAAATAGTTCAGTGTATGATGCGGGTTATGCTAGGCAACATGCTGTGCTCTATTTTTTGTACCACAGTGCTGCTGATTGCTCGGATCTGATTGGTCAGAAGGTGTTCTTCAAATCACAGGTTTTATGTTGATGCACTAGTACTAATACAGTTAGTATAGTTTCTATGATAGCAGCATGACAAAAACGCAAACAACAACACGATGTTACTTAATATTTATGGAAGGAGTCTCCAGTGTCAGTGCTTTATCTGTGAGAGTTAAAGCTGTACCACACCTTCAGATTTCTCGGTAACATGACAAGCTACACCCAACACCCAACACCCAACACACACACAGACACAGGTGTGGGTTAAGAGGAATTATACGCTTCAGGATGTGGAGTAACTTTGCTTCCTCTCACCACCCTGTCGTGAGGAACTGTACATATCCAATCAAAAATATAGAGATCAAAACGCAGCTCACAACTGAATGAATCTGGCAAGACTTCGCAATGAGTGCAGCTTCACCTCACAGAAACCTGCCTGACCATCAGATCGAGTTTGACTTGTATTAATTGAGAGAGGAAAATTGGACTTTGCATGTCGATCTGCTTTGTTAGAATCCTGACAAGATTCATTTCCATGGCTGGTTTGGCGACTAATTACCATAAAGTGCCTTAACTGTGCCTTTTTCTCAGTGCTGTCTGAATCTGCTGTGCCAAAAAAAGACAAAATCGGCATTCTGAATGGAGTACTACTTCGCCTCGCAGCAGTCATGACATGTTTCTGGTGGTCCCACTTAACGCAGCAAGACGAGATGAGCAAATATTCCAATTACAACGCCCTGCTAAGCCTTGTCATTTGCTCTGTGGTTGCCAGACTTAAGTGCCATCGAATTATGCCTCGCCTGCTTCTGTGTTTTTATTTCATTATAATTGCTAAATGTGACATGGTGGAATTTTTCATTGTAGGCACTCAGGATGCTCATGCATGGGGTATATTGACTGATATAATAACTAACAAAATGGAAGTCCCAGGCAGGATAAGGCATGCACAAATATAAGTACTGGAAGAAAGAATGAATCAAATGGTCACAAACACAGCTGATGATGAATAAGCATGGCAGGAGGGTAATCCAAAAACAAGGCAGTCAGCAAAAACAAAAGCTCTGGACTTAATTATACACCAGGATTGGCAAGACTTTGCGATGAACCAACCAGCGAGTTCAGTTGATGCCTGTTTGATTCCTCGAGCCCACGAGAAATTGATTGAAGTCCGCCATCTTTATGGAAGTACCAGTTCGTAAAATTTAATCAGAGGAGTCAAGGAGATGATTTAATCAAAAAAAGGTGTTTTCTCTGTTTAAGTAGTTTTCTTTTGTAGTGTGTAATGTGTGTAATTATAGAAATTCTCCAGGTCTTCCTGAACAAAACAATAATAAGATCACAGCTGCAGAATTTGGTACAGATAAAGCCCTTGCTTTAAAGTCTGTTGTTTGTTGTTGTCCCAAATGGCTTCCTAGGCCTC
>JAKKZN010000027.1:1701305-1714753 GCA_033441825.1 Pangasius elongatus | reverse complement strand
AATAATAATAATAATAACAATAGCAATCTGGTCTGTGGTGACATTAATGGTTCTTGTTTTTCCAAGTAAGAGTGCTGTCGTGGTGGGAAAAATACCTGGTGCATGTGCCATTCAGCTGATACAGCCAAGGTGTTCTCTAAGTGCAAGGCCGATATGTTGAGGACTGTGCTAGAACGAGGAGAGCCAGCCTAGCTCTTCCCCAGAGACTTCGATCCAGACTCCTTGTCCATGTCAGCTGTGGTGGCTGATTCATCTAATATTGATCGATCGGATTAATCTAATAAAACTCAGAGGCTCAAGACTGAACTGTGGTGTCCTTGTTCTATACCTCCATACTCAGGAATAAATACGGCCCTTCCATAAATGCTAAGCGAATGTCTCCTCACAGAGCATTTATTAATATCAACCTGTGATTTGCAGCTACACTACTGTCAGAGCTGCTGTTATAAGGGAAAAAAAAAATTAATCAACGCCTTCTTTAGTGAGAGTGTGCTCCAATGAGCCATCATGACTGCCTGTGTCTTTCCTCTTTTTCCTCCCTCTCATGATTTGCAAGAAAGCATCCGTCTTGTGCCAACATCATCAGAAATTGAATTGGAAAAAGAACTAACACTCTCGTTTGAGAGATGATTAGTGATTTTCTCCAAAAAATATACCACGAACTCCATGTTGTTGAATCGGGGCAGCTTCCGAAAAGGTGCGATGTTCTCGTCAAGCCTTGTAATGACAACCAGGATGGCACAGGAAAGTGAGAATGAGGGCAGAGAGCCAAAGAAAGGTGGCAAGAGCATGAGAGATTGAGCAGAAGTCGTATTAAATCGCTCAACAGGACACCGAATCCCTGTTTTCTTGAAGACAGTGAGTATCTAAACAAAAGCGATAAATGCACATTATCCGAAGGTTTCCACCATGTTACGTGCGTGCTGGTTTTCCGGATGAACAAGAAATATGTTTAGGTTTGGATCGTGTACTAGCATGTGGTGGAGGATTATATGAAGGAAAGACATGCGTGCATGGTTTGTCGTTGGATTACCATCCACCTGTTTTAATCAGAATTTTACATTTGAACAAACCACAAATACAAGTACCAAAAATAGGCATAATTCAATACTCTTTTGGCATCAGTGATGTAAAGCACAGGCTCTCAACTCTTACTATTCCAAAACATGGAATAAAACCATGAAGGGTTTTAAAATTAGCTTACGATTTTATTTATGAGTACATAATTTCTAATACAATATATCTACTTTTTTTTTTTACTCTCATCATACCTGAGCATTTTTACCACATTGTTATATCACTTATAGCTCTGGTCTTGAGGTCTTGAGCCTGAGGAAGAGAAAAAATTGCTGCTTGAAAGTGCCATCTTACAGATAAAACACCTGAGAAATTCGACAGCAAGGCACGAAACAGATGTGCGATGCTCTTTTGTAGGAATTTACATCTGGATAGGCCGCACCATCAACAAAAGATGTGCGCTTTTACAAATATTGACTCTTCCAGAGACGAATCTTTAGATATATGCAGTCAGGTCCACAATTTTAGTAATTGTGCTTTATTATGGAGACCGTCCATTTTCACAGGCTCAAAAGTAATTGGACAAACTAACATAAAAATAATCCTAATATTTATGATTAATGCTTGGACGCAAATTCTGTCCAGTCACTAACTGCCTGAAGTCTGGAACCCACGGACATCTCCAAATCCTGAGTTTCCTCCATTGAGGTGCTTTGCCATTTACGGCCTTTACTCCAGCAACCTTCAGATGCTGCTTGTTTGTGGGTCTGCTTGTTCTGCCTCCAGTCTCGTCTTCAGTAAGTGAAAAGCATGCTGTATTGGGTTGAGGTCAGGTGACTGACTCAGCCATTTAAGAACATTCCACTTACAAGCTCTTGGGTTGCTTTCACAGTACGTTTCGGGTCATTATCCATCTATAGCTTGAAGCGCCGTCCTAGCAGTTTTGCAGCATTTGAATGAATCGGATCAGAAGGTATAGCTCTGTACACTTCAGAATTCATCCTTCTACTTCTATCAGTAGTCACATCGATAAACACCAGTGACCCGGTTCCATTGGCAGCCACACATGCCCATGCCATAACGCTGCCTCCGCATGTTTGACAGATGATGTAGTATGCTTCGGATCATTAGCCCAAGGCCAGTCTAATCTGGCCTTTCTATTTACGCTTCAATCACATCTCGATTGCTTCATTTCAAATCCATTGTTGTGGTGTACAGAGGCAAAATTACAAAAAATTGTGTATGTATGTAATTATATATGTGTATATACACAATTCATTTGGGGATGTGAAAGGGGAAAAAATGTACATAGTTCCTTCTTATTATCCAGTCTGAAAACGCATTTTTATACTTTAGCATTTAACTCAGTATGAGAGCTGTTTTATGTAATGTGCTGTGTACAATTTGTTTTATCTTGATTATGCTTGTACGGCACTTTGGTAAACAACTGTTGTCTTAAAAAAGTGCTCTATAAATAAACTTTGATTTGATTTATTCGCTGTTGTATTGTGAATAAGTCGAGCCAGGTGCCCTTGTGGCCCTTTCCACGTCCGAAAAAGAGACATAGGGAAGCGAAAAGATGACAAGGAGGGAGGAGGGAGCGCGTCGGAACTGCAGCTACCCGCGTTGAGACGTGAGGAAGGATTCGTCTGTCTGGTCGGGGTGCTGGGGAGTCATTAGGCAGAAAGCTCGTTAAAGAGTTTAAACAGAGAGAAGCAGAGGGGAGTCTGGCAGTGTTTGTGTTCAAGGCTGCGTTCCTCCTCTCACTTCGCGTGATAAGCCTGGAGCAGCACGTCTGAGCCAGCGCACAGACTCTCCCAAGCCCGAGTCCTGCTTCTCTGATCATCACAGCAGCACGGCTCCGCAAAAAAACACACCGCTCAGTGCTCGCCTCGCCTCTGATTTATACGCTTCAGGGGTTTGCTGAACAGCTTACAGACTCACCGAGGCCCAGAACAAAAGCGTTCAAAGATTCCAGGAGCTTTGTGGCGTGGTGCGAGCTGCAGAAGTACATGCTGGAGTTCTTCATGGCTGCCGGGCATACCTGTGGCCTCCTGGTTTTGTTCCACAAGTGTTTTACCTGTTGCTTCTTCACATGGAGTGTTTGGGCTGGAAAATGTACTGAAGATTTACACTGATGTGGCAGTGTAATGGGCCGTGTCATGATTTTATTCAGTTAAAAAATAAAAGCTGCAAGTCCTCTTTCTGCGTTGGATCGGATGCTTTAAGTAGAGTTACAATAAATAATTCAATCGCAACAAGATGAGGGGAAAAAAATCTATTTTTTTTCTAAGTTCTTGAGAAAGTACCAAGTTCTAATTCTAAATAAATAAACAAGCAAATAAATAAAAACTTAAAAAAAAAAATACTCAAGGACAAATCCATTAAAATAATATTTAAATATGAATATGAAGAACAAGGGCATTTTACTGAATTGTTTCAGAGCAGCAGTTTTTTTTTTCTTCTGTGGAAAAGTTTTTTAAAAAAGTTTAGAAAAATTGTTACTATATCTGTGTTTATTTAGTTTTTTTTTTATTTGTTATTATTTATTTTATTATTTCCATATTTAAATTGCTATTAATTGAATAAGATTTTAGTGGTGGTGGTGGTGGTGGGGGGCGTGGTTCTCCTAGTGAAGGGGGCGTGGTCTCTGTGCCTGTCAGTCTTAGTATGGGGATGTGATGACTGTCTCTGTCCTAGTGAAGGAGGCGTGGCTTCGGGTGCCTATCAATCTTCATTAGAGAGGCGTGGCCTATTTAAGGATTGATTTCTATGAGAGAGGCGTGTCCTTTTTAACAATCAGTCTTCGTGAGGGAGGCGTGGCCTCTTTAACTATCAGTCTCCTTAACTATCAGTCTCCTTAAAGCGATCAAAGCAGTGTCTGAGCTTTACTGTGTGTTTTAATTTTTTTCTTTTATACACTGGATCGTTGGTATGATTGTAGATCTACTCAGAAGCAGAGGTCTCGGAGACCAGCAGCAGAATGTTTCTTTGTCCCGTGGCCCTTTTTTTTCACCAAACACCAAAAAGCCCTTCAATGTCCGTCAGTAATACGCTTTTACGTGAACTTTAAAAGATAATTGCTATCTTTTAAATTCCACTCAAACCCTCGAGCTGGTTAAGTTTGTAAAGCACACAGGCTGAGGAAGACGCCGGCCGGCTCGACTTGCCCATTTATCAAAGGATCTCATTAACAGAGACAATATTGATCCGGCGTGGTGGAGGGCTAAAGCCAGTGGGAATCCAGCGGCCGCGTCCTCAGATGCATCAAGTCAAACACGCCTAATTAGACAGCGTGGAAGTTGTCTTATCGTGCCATGGTTAACAAGAGTGGTCATCCAATACACTCGGCCTATTCAATCAGCAGGGCAAACAGTATTAATCCAAAGGCCGGGACTGTGATCGACGGTTGAGGGAAGGTCACATGGCTCGTCCTCGCAAACACAGGAATTTCAGTGTATGATTCGCTGGAATAGCAAAACAAATCACCTGCTATGGAGAAGCAGTGGAGTAACCAAGAAAACAAGCAAGCAATCATGAAGAACCAGAAAGTAAGCAAGTAATTAAGCAGTTAACCACGCAACTAAGTTAGCAAGTAAGTAACTGTGCATTTAACCGAGTAAGCAGCTGAGTAAGCAAGGAAGACTAACAGTGAGTAATTAAGGAAGCAATCGAGAAAGTAAACAAGTCCCAGAAAAATGCGAACAAGCAAGTAACCAGGCAACTAAGAAAGCACGCGAGTATGTAACCCAACGTAAGAAAGTAAATAAACAAAGTAAAAAAAAAAGAATAAAGCAGTACAAATATTTCCTAATTAATTTCAGTTAAGAATTCTTCGTTGGTTTTATTGCACATTTCGTCCATGTCCATGTGTCAACACGCCGGCTGGGGTCAGCTATTACTGCTTAGGATTATTCTTTATTCGGAAAAGATTTTTACTGGCATTTATTTACTTTTTTTTTATCAGACAAGTAAAAACGAATTCCAACTTGCACCTCATCCACCAAGGGTTCGATCTTGCTCGTAGTCTCCGTTTTCCCCATGCCAAACCGCTGACAAACGTGATACAGAGACGAGACGAGACGAGACAGCACGAAGGCCTTGGTCTTACTTTCCTGATGATTTCTCCCCTCTTATGTCACATCTGAGAGCTTTCAGGAAGGGAAACAAGATTGCTGGAGATTTTAAGAATGTGTAAAAGGTCACACAAGCAAACAAATGCCAACAGTGTCAAACGATTTCTCTCTGGAAAATCACTCTCCGGCAAACGCGTTTGGACTTAATATTCAGCGTTTCTGTTTCTTTTAGTTTTTTTTCTCGATAGAAAACAGGTCTGATACGAGGTTGGCCTTTAATTAAACGTTAGAGGATTGATTTTTTTTGCCACGGCTGAATAGGAACGAAGCAAAGCAACCTTTCAGTAACAATGAAAACATTTTTAAACGTCTCACAAAACAATTTTCGAAAGCTCCTCGTGCACGCTGCTTGATTGCAAATAGAAATTGTACTTCGCCCTGCAACAATGTTTGGCTTGATTGTGATACAGAGAGCATACAAGAAATTAGGATACAGTACACAAGGGTGAAAATTTTCAATTATATTCCATTACAGGTGGCAATACCAAGGCGGTAAACTGTGATGGTGGGCATATAACGCACAACTCTTAATCTACCAGTGTTGACAAAAAAACGTTCATTAAACGCACCTTCTACTGGAGAGAAAAGAGAAAAAATATAAAGCGCAAATGCACTGAAACACAAGCACTTGGTGATTGCGTGTTAAGGTTTGTCACGTGATGATGCTATAACCATCCATAGTAATTCTACATATTAAACCAGTTTGAAGATTTGTTCGCCTTGTTTTCCTCCACCATACTTCTGACCAATAAATGAAGAGTTAACAAGGATGTCTTCAGTCCTTCATCCCGCTTAGAAAATGTTTTTTTTTTACTTTTTGTTTTGATGAATTATCTTCAGTCTGAAATCAAACCACGACAAAGCAAACCAAACAAAAGAATCTATTTCGCTTCGATTCAGGCGCAGCAAACGGCCCTGAGAATATCGTTCATACTCCGCAGTTTGTGCTTCTGAAAGCACCTTAAATGCTGGAACAAATGCCATCCATCATCTACTCTGAAGTGATTCACACACAAGAGTACAGTTTGTACATTATTCTTCTAAATTAATACTATAGAAAATTGTTACTTTTTTGAAATTGTTTACTCTGGCCTTGCATACGCGCCTTTCCTGTGTGTCACCTCCTAACCGCGCTCCCACTTCCACTTCCGCTTTCATCTTTAAGCCCAGATGTACCTGATTCTCCTAAAGAAATACAGGAGACGCAGCGAAAAGCCACCTGCTCGTCTGTGATGGAGCGAAGATGCTTTCAGGCCTGACATTTCATGCAGAGGTTCCCACTTTGAATACGTTTCAAAGAAAGGTTGACTGCAGCCGAGCATCAAATACCATGAACACAAAGTCTTTTCAGAGGGGGCTGGGTCGAGCTTTAGAGAGCACTAAAAGTCCAACTTTTGTCATCGCTTCCGTCACCTTTCGCTTTTTTCTCCTCTTTCTTGCTTTCGACGCTTCATTAGGTTTGTTTGGGGGGGTGATGCCAACACTCAGTCGGCTTTTACCCAAGAGACGGCAAGAATCTATGACTCCCAGACCAGAGAGTTGGAAGAAGAGCATTATCAGCATTTTATTTATTTATTCATTTATTCATTTATTAATTTTGCAAACCTCATTTCTGGGAAAGCTGGGATATTCATGTTTACCACCAATCGTTTGGGAACTGAGAATACTAATTGTTGCAGTTTTGTAAGTGGAATTTTTGCCCATTCTTGCTTCAGGCTAAACTTCAACTGCTCAACAGTCTTTGGTCACCTTTCTCCGATTCTCCTCTTCAAGCACACACACTCTGTGTCGACAAAGCCACGCTGCTGTAGCGCATGCAGAATGAGGCCCGGTATTGTCCTGCTGAAATAACCATGGACTTCCCGGGAAAAGACGTTGCCTTGATGGCAGATTACGTCTCTCTAAAATGCACCTCCATATCAGTGCTACCTTCCCGCATATCCCGCATACGCCGTGGGCACTGATGCACCCCATACCACGACACATGTTGGCTTTTGCGCCTTTCTCTGATAACAGTCTGGATGGTCTGTTTTTCCTGAAAACAAGCTGAACCGTGGACTCATCCGACCACAGCACACGTTTCCTTTATGTTTCAGTCCATCTGAGATGATCTCAGGTCCAGAGAACTCAGCAGCATTTCTGCATAGAATTGATGTATGGCTTTCTCCTCGAGTAACGGCGTTTCAGGTTCTATGTTAAGTGACAGCAGTTTTCCGAAGTACTCTCGAGCCCACGTGGCTGTATTTATCACAGTAGCATGACGGTTTCTCAAGTAATGCCATCTGAGGGCTCGGAAGGTCACGCAATGGTTTCCGGCCTTGCCCTAATGGGACTGGGATTTCTCCGGATTCCCTGAATCTTACGTACCCAATATTATGTACTGTAGATGGTGAAAGACCTAAATTCTTTGCAGTCTTGCGTTGAGAAGTGTTCTCTTTGACCTGATTGACAAGTCTGTCACGAAGTTTGTCACAAAAAGGTGAGCCACCACCCATCTTTGCTTTCAAAGTCTGAGCCTTCGACGGATGCTCCTTATATACCCGATCACGAAACCTCACCTGTTACCAATTCACCTGTTTATTGGAGAATGTTTCAAAATGGTGTAACTTGAATATTCTGTACAATTTTCACTCTTATTTTTCCTCTTATTTTAGACAATATCCCAACTCTTCCAGAAATGGGGTTTGTAAATGCCGGGACGTTTTTTAGCACAGAGTCAGTGGCATAGCCAGGAATTAATTTCGGGTGGATTTCAGCTGCAAAGAGCTGACAAATCTTCTGCTATGCCACAGTCCGAGAAGCCGGAGCCTAATAAAACATGCCGGAGATGTTCTGAGGCATCGCGGCTGAGTCTGTGGTCGCGGCGTTTCAAAATAGGATTCAATCTCCAAGCTGTGGGTGTTCTGTGATGCACAGCAGTAGCCTTTGACACTAAGCACACGCTTCAGAGAGCGGTCGTAATGAAAACAGAGCTGACGCGCCGGTGTCCTGATACGGGTCGGAATGTTGGGGAGCGAGCAGATAAAGTGTGCGAATAATTACAGTTTGCAGTGCAATTATAAATATTCATTGGGTTTCTATCAGGGAGTCGACGTTGCTTGGACACAGTGAGCTGAGCAGCTCTGAATCTCATTCCAATGAACTCTGACAAGTGAGAAGTCTGAACTGGAAGTTTGTCAGCGTAATTATATATTTATGGAATAATTTGCAGCTTATAACAAGCCTGAAACAGCAAGAACCAAACACGAGCCGTAACTGCGGTTTCTAGAGCAGCTAGGCTACAGCATTTAGTCGGTCAGGTGGCAAGATAAACGAGATTAAAGCATCATCTACCAGTGAAACGCACAGCGTGTTGCGCTGTTACAGGAAAATAATTAATGCGAGGATGATGTGATGAAACAGGGTTACTGCTACCATCCTAAAGTTGACTATTTTCCTACAACAGCAAGTGTTTTAATCTGTTTACGACACAGCGATTAGCCAACAAGTGCATTTTTTTTAAATTAGAAGATGATGTACTTTTTATCCATTTATAGTTGCACTTAAAGTTTTGGAGCGTTTAAAAAAACCAAGTTGATTCCTGTGCTATCTTATAAGGCTGGTCATTCCCTCACCAGCCTCTCTTTTTCTCTCTCTTGATGTTAATTAGACACAAAATATGCGGCTTGTCTTGTTAAAAATGAACACTGCAGCTTAACCTCCGAATGTTACAAAGCACTGACACTGGAGACTCCTTCCATAAATAAATAAATAAATAGAGAAACAACACCTTCTGACCAATCAGAATCGAGTTCAAATTTCATTTACAGCAACTCGATGTTTCACAGACATTCCTTTATTTATTATTCTTTGTTAAATTCACCAAAATGGTCAAATAGCGTATGTTAAGATATTACGTTGTTGTATGTTAAGAATTTGTCCTAATCAATCTGTTGTAAGCATTTATTTATTTATTTTTTTGGCTTGGGTTTTGTTTCAGACTTTTATTTCCTTGTGTGTTAACTGTAGACTGTATGTTCCTCTTTTGCCACTCTGAATCTGTAGGGAATGCTAACCTTTGCATGTATACACCAAGTATAAATACTCAATCCTCAGTCCTTCTCTGCTGCCATGAAGCCGATGTCAGCTGTGGATATTTGTGAGATTGGTTTGTGCTTCATGCATGTAAAGCTACAGCAGATTCTGTTTCACTCGCTGCACAAAACCCATCTCGTCGGCGCCGTCCAAACCGTGCGGATATATATTTATACAATAATAGTCTGAGGGAGAGGGAGAAGTTCCACATTCGGGTTATTTTTATGGCCCTGTGTTATGCAGAGAGCAAATGAGGCCTGCAGTGCAACATTTCTGGAGTCATAATTCCAGCCCGGGTTGAAGCCTTGAATTAAATCAGGCAAAAAAAAAGTCCTGTTGCTTTCCTCAAACTTCATGACAGTAATGGGCTATTTTGTCAACATAATGCCACGGTAAATGGGGTGGGGTAATGGCTGCCTGCGCTGATTGAAATGGAAAATGAAAGGCAGGTATGGAGGTTCTGGGACGCAGCCCATTTTGAAGCCTGGCCTCCTAGTGAATTGTGTGGTTTCTTTTTTTTTTTCTTTTTGTGTGTGTGTGTGTGTGTGTGTGTGTGTGTGTGTTCATTCACTTATTGGACCATGGATTCTGGATAGCAGAGCTGTGAGCCGTGAGGCCATTTTCCCAGAACTGGATACGGTTGATTTAGCTTCGTGCTTTCGCACTGATGTATGAAAGTTGAATATTTCTCTGCAGTTTGGAGCTTGAATCAAGTTTTTAATGAAAAGTCGAACTTTCATCATCATGAAGCCTATTCATTAATTTGTTCTTTTTGGTCCGGTATAGATTCCTGGTGGAACACAATGTCAGACTTGTATCGAGACTTAAACCTAAAGTGGGCGTGGCCTAAACCAGAGGTAAACGTGTCAACGGTGTCGGTATGGTTTGTAAATTCCTGCTCTGACAGTTCCTCAACTTCAGCTACATCACCCAAATTTGCTTCCTTTTTTTAAAATGTTTATTTATTATTTTTGTTTGTACCTTAATTTACTTGGTTTTATTTCAGAAAACTATCTAGTAGCATACGTTAAACCACCGTGATCCTGCCCAGGCAGTTACTAAGGATGAACGAATGAAGGCTGTAAATGTATCACACAGTGACACACGTTTATGTTAATGTTTTGCAATGTTTTTTTGTCACGCAAGCTTCATATCTGACAGCTCGCCCATGTCCCTCTTGTGTCCCTCTGTCTCAACCAGATGTCATGTGAACCTCACTAGCAGCAAACAAACAAAAAAACAAATGAACAGCGCACCTCCTATTCATATCTGCATTTCCATATCCATCCATATTCAGCTTACATCCCTCATATAGATATGACAGAGATCTGGATATAGCGTTCCTGTCATTCGCGAGATCATTAATGTTTCAGCCGTTTCTGTCATTAAAACACCTGAGGATGGAACCCACCCTAAGCAGCTCAGACGAGACAGCGCTATGAGATGACCTGACATTTTACCAAAGCTGAACAGCAAGTAAAATGAGTTTGGATGTCCACCTGAGGTGAGCAAGCACTGAGTGACAGGCTGGGTGAGTGGGGGCATCTGAGGAGACTGCCTACGGTTTTATTCCCGGCTTTTTAAAGACTGTTTTGGGAACGTTGCAGGAGGTGGAAGGCAGCAATATCTGAATGAGAAAAGCCCTATTCAGTCACAGTGAAGGAGGTGTGGCCTGTGTACCTGTCAGTCTCAGAGAAGGAGGTGTGGCCTGTGTACCTGTCAGTCTCAGAGAAGGAGGTGTGGCCTGTAAACCTGTCAGCTCCAGTGCAGGAGGTGTGGCCCCTGAGGGTTTATTAATCTTTGTGAAGGAGGAATGGCCTATGCAACCTTCAGTCTGCTTGAAGGAGGTGTGGCCTGTGTACTGATCAGTCTCAGGGAAGGCGGTGTGGCCTGTATAGCAGTCAGCTCCAGTGAAGGAGGCGTGGCCTCTGTGTCTATGTCCCAGTGAAAGGGTGTGGTCTATTGCTTTTTGCATGTGTTGGTGCTAGTGAAGGACACACGGCCTTCGTGTCTGTTACTCCCAGTGAAGAAGGTGTGACCTGTGTACCTGTCAGTCTCCATGAAGGAGGTGTGGCCTGTATACTGTTCAGTGAAGGAGGCATGGCATGTGTACTGGTCAGTCCTTGTGAAGGAGGCGTGGCCTGTGTACATGTCAGTCTCACTGAAGGGGGCGTGTCTCATTTGCAACTGCCTCACTACATCACTGAATGCACTTGTGTAATTAAGCTTCATAGAAGTTTGTGAAATTAATCAAAAAAGATTTTTTTACAGTCTGAGAGAGAGAAAGAGAGAGAAAGAGAGAGAGAGAGAGAGAGAGAGAGAGAGAGAACTCAGTGCTGTGGCTTAGTTGAATTGATGAACTCCATCATTATTCTCCAGCCACACTTTGGAACTAGTTAGGACAGAATATTAATAGAGTTCAGACAAAGGCGTAAGAGGAGCTGCAGGCAAGTCACTTCTCCACAAACCACACACACGTTTCCAAACGGCATCACAGTGTAACAAGTACACTTACTCTTAGACCACTATTACTTCCTCCACCATAAGTCTTGTTATTAGACACACTTGCGCACATGATGGTGGGGTATACACACGTGACTGGGATGATCAAGTGCTTTAAAATTCTAAAGGAGCGGTTCAGTATTAAACGAGTCGCAGCATTTGTTCCTACTAGAAAAACAGTCAGGGTTTATCCGGCGTTTGTAGCTTGCTTGTTAGTTTTGCTCTGGAGCTACGAGCCTAGTAAAACACTTCTGACATTTTTTGCTTATACATAACAGTATCATAGAGTGTTAGTTTGATTCTACACATTTTACTTCTCATTTGTTTATAGTTTATTGAGAAATGTCTATTGAAAAGTTAGTTCCTGTTCTCACGTCCTGTTCTCACATTCCCTTGCCAGTCCCTCTTTTTTCCTCTCCTGAGGTTAATAATACCAATTTAAAAAAATATCACGATTCTGAGAATCCGCAGAGCGTAAGAGTGACACTGGAGACTCCTTCCGGAAATGAAAAATAAACGTGTGCTAACAGAAATCTTCAAAGCTTACGAGACCCTGTAAAAACAGAAGTATAGAAAATAAAATATGAAAGAAAAAGCAAGTCTTGAATTAAATTAGGATTTAACATTAAGCTTCAAATGAATGTTCCATCAATGTTTCTGCAGAGCTGTCCATATGCTGGCTTTAAACACACACACACACACACACACACACACACACACACACACACACACACTCTGCAGATGAAAGAATCACACCCGGATAGAAACCTGTTTGTTCTGCAGAGCAGCAGATTGCATTGCCCCTGTCCTGATTTTCAGGCACGAGTAAACAGGGGTTGACAGGAACATGACTAATCTAAACTCCTGCAAAATAAATAAATAAATAAATAAATAAATAAATAAATAAACAAATAAACGAAAGCCTGGAACGCTGACCCTGCTGGAAACCCATCTCTACACCGTGTCCTCACCTGGATAATTTATTCGGCATCACGTGCCGACATAAGTGGAACGCAGACCTCCTTGACCTGTTCTTCTTGCAGAGATAGGCCCTGAATGGCCGCTTTTCTGATAGAAAAGATCCATTTCCTCTGGCACGAATGTTGATTTAAGAACTGGAGCGGATGGTAAATAATGGAAAGGGTCCATCATCGCTTACGCTCTCTGAGCCTCGCCTGCAGGTTTAGCCAGATTTTATCTGTTTTTATTTTGTTCTGGATAAATGTGAGGAAGTCCGTGGGAGGAGAGACACAGTCGCCAGGGTCCCACAGGTTTCGTCCTAATAGATTAAGACTTTTATTTAGATTTAAAAAG
The DNA here is from genome assembly GCA_033441825.1 of Pangasius elongatus. Classification (NCBI taxonomy): domain Eukaryota; kingdom Metazoa; phylum Chordata; class Actinopteri; order Siluriformes; family Pangasiidae; genus Pangasius; species Pangasius elongatus. Next base: position 1,701,710 of record JAKKZN010000027.1, on the reverse strand, counting down.
TAGTTTAACACTAAATCTCGCGTGATGATGCAACAGATTTAGAATATGACACATAACTAAAAACTAACCATCATTAATTACTAATCGATCTTTGTTGTTGTTGTTCTTTCGGCTGTTAGGGGTCGCTATAGTGGATCATCTTCCATTGTCCGCATGTTGATTTGGCACGGGTTTTACTCCAGACGCTTGGGACTGGCGCTGAGAGTGCACTAGTTTGTGCACCCCAGTGGGCTGAGGTTGGCAACCAGCGTGCGGCTCAAACTCACCATCCTGAGATCAAGAGTCCCAACTGAGTTAGCGTCTCACCTGTTAATTACTAGTCTATCTAATGAGGAAAAAGAGTGTATTTAATATTCATAATTGTTGGATTTATGTCAGAGCTAGAGGTAGCAGAGCTGAAGATGT
>JAKKZN010000027.1:1689280-1701292 GCA_033441825.1 Pangasius elongatus | reverse complement strand
TGCAGAAGATAGGGATAGGTGGAGAGTGATGATTCGCTGTGGAGACCCCTGAAGGGAAAAGCCCAAAGAAGAAGAATTTTTTCTGTATGTGTTTCTACAATCACCTTGCCTTTACATTCACAGTATAAAAGTCGTAAGATTAGCATTTGGCTAGTTTGTATTGTGCTAGCTAATGTTTGTGAGATTACAGATAAAGCCGTTGTTAGTCAGTTATTGTTGAGCGATGTTCTGTGGTTCCTTGGTGAAAGAGTCACTGATTTACTTCAGGAACTAAAAACAGTGTGACCTGAAACTGAGGCAGACTTTTTTCCGAATGTTTCTTGTACTTTTAGTTTCATACTTTAAGTAAACGTAAGCGTTTATACCATCCTGCTTTACTTTGAGTGAGGATTTGGATTTTTACCAGAGGATTTATTCAGATGAGTCGATGCACTTTTACTTGTGTAAAGAGCTTTAGTACTTTTAGCACCTCTGGCTGTTATTAGCTGGAAATCTGCCTAGCGTCTGCATGATTTTTTTTCCCCTCCACTTTGCACAAGCTGTCAGTCTGTACAAAAATCTGACTTTTATGCAAACACTTGTTCCGTGATCTCAGACCAGCCGGCTTTTACGTGACATGAGCAATGGCGCGGTCGAGCCAGAGCACGGCCAATTGAATATCGCATTAGACATGGCTGAGACTTAACATGGTGAAAAATATCCTCGTGAATCTGGACAGACGTGTCATCCATTACCCCAGGGTTCAATTTCCTCTCTCGAATTTTGCCCATCCACCATTAGTCTCTCCTCATTAGGGCCAAGCTTAGGGACGTTTAGGGCCTTATTACGTGGCCCAGGCCAACGTGGGCTGTTTCGGTCTCGCAGGAGAGCACCAGGGCAAATAAGAGTCACCATCATGATATCTTTAGCGCTAAGGCCACTGCTGTAGCGCTGCTAGCTCGGCTCCTGTGACCTGCTGCCAATTAGACGGGCGAAGAGTCACCGCCTCAAGCTTCCTCCTCTGCATTCTGACTAAATTTAGTACAAAGATGCAGCACTGTAATTATAGAGTACAGGTGACGAAGCTAGTTCGGTTTAGTCAGGGTTTTGTTTCAGGCTACTGTGCTAGCATGGCTAATCCGCTAACTGATAAATGTTTCACGTAAGCATGAGGACTAATTAAAACTTTTGACCTGAGTCAGCGGCAAATGTGAAGAGCAGCAAGAAGTACCAAAGCGCTAACGGCTAATACCATAGCTACTCGGTCAGGACCAAAATTAGCAGAAGTTTTTTATTTTTTATTTTTTTTAAATAAAGTTGGCTAATCAGGTATTCAGTGAAAAACTTGCTTACAGAAAAGTCATGAGCTTCATATGTGGTTTATAGAGACTTCACACGTCATGTTTCACACATTTTCATATATATAGTCCTTGTTTTTTTGTTTTTGTTTTTTTATTCATGTGCTATTTATTTTCACGTGATTTTTTTTTTTTGTCATGTGATTAATTTTTTTCACATGGTCAATTTCTTTCCATATTTTTATATATTTCATATATAATTAAATATATAAAAACATGAATAATTTTCATGAATAATTTTTCACATTATTTTCATGTTATTTATTTTCGTGTGTAATTTCTTTACATGCTAAATTAATTTTTTTTTACGCTTGATTCAATCTATTTTTTACTTATTTTTTTTTTTTATTTTAACTTGTTAATTCATGAAGCTTTATGGCTTTATTTATCTAATATTATTCCCAGGATGTGCTTACTTGCAATTTCAGGGCGTATTATATATTAAGATTTATTCACTTTACTTACAGAATCGGTTTTTCTTTATGGATGAGATTTGGAATTTGCACTTTACATCTGATTCAGATCATTTTTTTGGACTTGATTCACAAATAAATTCCCGGTCGTGAATTGTAGTTTAGTGCGGATTTTAACTTTCTTTATCTTTCACCACGAGGTGAAAAAGATCTCACCGGAGGATACCCACAATGCAGTGCAGGTTTGAGTGATGCAGCCTACTGATACATCTTTGGTCTTGGCAGAACAGCGAGAGGAGCTAGGAGACGAGATACGAGATGTGAGCAGCACTCTTCCGGGACTGGCACGGCGTCAGCGATTTGACGATGGAGCATCTGTTTTCTGACGGATGCCTGAGGAGTTGCCTTAATATCCCAGTGTTATAAATATTTCCAGATCAAATCGTCGAGACCACATCTGGATGTGTGGCATGTGTGATTTTTTTTTTCTTCTCAGTCATTAACCATGTCTTTAGCCTAAAACTGGAGGTGAGATAAATTCAAGCATCCAGCATCCTGAAATAGCGACCAGATGCTGCTAGAAGTTCAGAAGATGATGACAAATTGCTGTTGTGGCAGGTAGAAGCAATAACACGGCCCTGATATCACATTAGTTAATAAAGGCTTTCGCTGCATTGTGTGCGCTATGTGTCAGGAAGCTTTTTACTGTAACGTGATTATCGACGGCGCGAGCTTGACGTTCCTCATCGTAGCCTCTAACCAGGGATCTCAGTGGTGCTATATAAGTTGGCCTGAAACCACCGCGGCTGACAGGTAGTGCTGACTTCAGGATAACGCCGAGTAAAATTACACCCAGGTGGAGAGAGAGAGAGAGAGGGAGTGAGAGAGAGGGAGAGGGAGAGAGGGAGGGAGAGGAAAAAGAACAGTCTTATCTTGACAGCTAGAGCAATGCGAGGAGCTTCAGTGTGGAGGTAAAGCATCTCTGGAGCTCTGGTTCACAGTAAGATTTGTTAGCAATGATGGAAAACATGGGGTTTGGGTCTGCTTCCAGCTGACAACTTTGCAACCAAAGGCCCATGAGTACTCTAATGATACATTTCTTTTTGTCTACATACTGTACATTTTGAATTTTTGGCCTCTTTTGTCAGATGGTATGCTGATGCTAGCAGTCCATGTTTGATGTAGATCAGAAGCATATAAGGCACACAGTATCAAGGTCAAATATATTACAGGAATATGATTAAGGTAGATTAAACTGCCAGGTGAAAACTCATAGCACCGAACATCTGTGCAATTCGACCCCTACAGAATCACTACTGAATCATTATTTAGTCCTTACTGAAGCCCTACCGAACCTCTAATGAATCAATACTGAATCCCTACTAATTTCTATTAAATCCTTATAGAATTCCTATGGAATCTTTTTTGAATCTCTATTCAATCCCTATCAAGTCCATTTTGAATCCCTACTGAATTTCCATCGAATCCCTATTCAATCTTTATTGAATCTGTATCAATTCCCTATCAAACCCATAACAAATCCTCGTTGCATTCGTAATGTAATCTCTATTGAATCTCTATTAATTCCCTATCAATATCGGATGCTTATAGAATCCATATCTAATCCCGATACAATCCCAAATTCCTGTTGAATCCGTGTAGAGTTTATTTCGCCGGTTATGTCCACTCACGTCTACCACATCATCCGAAATTTAAATAAATTTCCAGGGAATCATTAGAACGTCCTTAATGTCCTTATGAAATTAGCTTGGATGCTAGATAAATACATTTTGTGTATTTGGTAATGCTATGCTATGCTAAAAAAAATAAATCCCTCACCCCTGTTATTTCCAACCCTGTTGTTAATTTAAGAGCAAAAAATCAGATGGTTAAGACGTTTTTTTTTTTAAATTAACGCAACCAATTAACACCAGCCAATGAGCAGTGTGTATTTTTGTGTGGCTTTTTAAATATATAGCATTCCTCCATGTCAGCCAGCGCTAAGTGTGTCCCAGGCAGGAGGCAGTGCCACTCGCCCAGTGCCTATGAGAACGCCAATTAATTTAGCATCCAACTTTAACCGAGTCCACTGGGTCAGACGGCGTTACTCTCTCCTGGCGCCCAATGAGCCGTTTGTGCTCCCCAGCTGGGAAATTAATTCAACTTTTGCTTGGCTGTTTGTGGCTCTGTGTATGCGTCTACGTTATGGAGAAGATGAGTTCTCATTAAAAATGTATGGTTCTTGCAGCGTGGTAATGTATGTGTACGGAGCGTGACGCTGATGGAGAGTTCGAGCGCAGGTTGAAGGAATTCTCAAGCTGAGTGACAAAGTTTTGTTGTTATTATGGAGCTACAAAAAAAAAAAAAAAAGAAAGTTTTGCACATTGTTGGCCCATTTAAAGAGACATCAGGTGCACCTCCCACTGGCCCTGCAGACCTCTCCTGAGGTTTCCATCTGCTGTTCTCCAGAAAAATCTGCTACTGTTATTACTATTTTAGTGCCATGATAAGCTTTCCATTTGGGAAAAGAGCAAAGAAAACCAGATAATTAAGGATTTCTGAACTTTTTTTTTTTTTTAACCACCTGGAACTGAAATGTACTTAATTGGTTTTCTTCCATTTAATTTACAAACAATGTCTAAAATTCGGAGATGCAACCTATTTTTATTGTGGCACAAAGGTTAATTAAGCATAAAAGCAGAAATGTGTTGGGTCAGTATTTGGTGGAATCAGTTGCAGAAGCAGTTACAGCTAGAGTATATGTCTCTATCGGCTTTTTAACATCTTGATTCTGCTCATTTTTCTTGGAGGACTTGCTCAAGCTCTGTGAGATGGAGATTGGATGGAGATCATTGTTGGAGAACACCAACTTTCAAGTCACAGGTTCTCAACCACTCCAGTGTAGCTTTGGCAGTATGATTAGGCGTGTTGTCCTGTTGGAAGTCACACTCGATCTCAAGTCTCGTCCAGACTGGAACAGGCTTTGTATGTTCTTCGTCCATCTTTCCCTCAACCCTTGACCAGTTTCTGAGGTCCCATGAAAAAAAGCATGACTGCAATATGATGCTATCGCCACCATGCTTCACTGTAAGGATGGTATACTTGGGGTTGGGTTTCCACCAAATGTAGCACTTTGTGCCAAAGTTCAATTTTGGTCTCAGCAGATCAGAGAACTTTCATGTTGATCTATGAGGTATAATCTAAATTAAGCCCATTTCAGTTCCTGGTTGTGACACTACAAAACGTAGAAAACTTCAAGGGGAGGGGTGAATACTTACGCAAAGCACAGTACTTGTGTGCTTCGTTGCACTACGCTACACTTTATGTTACACCGGCTCTATTTTCATCAAGGATCAGATCTTCGTCACGCAGCATTTAAACCCCGTCACACACTCCCAAAGCCTTCTTTCCTTCCCCCAGTCCCTTTACAATGTCACGCCTAATTACTCATTATAGCTCATCGTAACGACCCCTGAGTGAACGATTAATGCGCAATGTCGTTACAGGTTGAACCTGATGCGCACGTGAGCATCGGGTTTTGATAAACACACACCTGTGAACTCTTTCGCCTTCTCTGTTACTTTAACACACACGGAGTAAAGTGCGCACGAGCTCCGCGTGCCTCCCGGCGCCTCGGGCCTATTAAAGATTTTACCTAATTGGGTTCATGCAATTATCCACAGTGTGTATTTAGAGCTGAAAGGCATCTCATACTGCTAAGAAAATCGTGCTTACTGCGGAGCTCATTTACATTTAGCTCATATTTTCACTCCGCCGCTGAGTGCGTTAGCCGCGTGCACGTTCAGAAGTGATTTAATTACTAAGTCATGGAGAACTGAACAAAAAAAAGGAAAGAAAGAAAGACAGGATGCACCTATAGGAACAGAGAGATACACTGACAGAGAGAGAGAGAGAGAGACGGATTTTATACATTACTGTACCAGCGACACCTGTTTTTTTTTTTTTAACAAGAAAATGTTGTGAAGATGTTTTGAGCTCTCTCCGATATTTCCTGATGTACCCTGGAAGCCCCGCCCCCTCTCCCAAGCCCACATTAGCAATCTCTCGCCTCGTCTCGATTTCCTGTCTCGCTTGAAAGATGCGTCCTCGCTTTCCGTCGTGGTACACGGAGGCTGTTTTCAGTTTATTAATGTGCAGTAAAATCTAGCAGTGTATGTTTGACTCGAGCTAACTTCGGACAAGTTTATAGTTGACATCAGTTAGCTATATTTATGATTATAATTGGATGAAATTGGTAACAAAAAAGGACAAAAATTAAAAATATTCCAACAGCAACACGCCAAATCTCTTAATTACGTATAATATTAATGTTCATGTTAATTAGAAAGTGATTAAAATGCTGCTCATGTGCTGTTTTAAAGTTATAAACTCTTGTTTTATGAATAAATAGTATCTTACAATATAACTATAATGAGGAAAACCTTAACATGCTTAATCGATGACATAATGTTTTTTATAATTGTTAATAAATACTAAAGACGCTTTATAATTATGCACAGAGCATTATTAGTTATTAGTTATTAGTCATTATTAGCACAGGGTATTATAATGAATAATTATAACTCATGGTCGTAAGTTATCAAGGAATTACTTNGCTAAATGCTATGCTAAATGCTATAAAATGTTCCTAACAAGGAATCATTACCAATTCATAAAGCATCTAAGCACTGTTATAACGGTTTTATGAATCCAGGCTTCGGAGAAAGCGTTACTGTAACGCTCTCCTGAGCAGATGTTTCAGTGGCCATTACCTACCGCTGCACAATAAGGGCTAAAATGCTAATCACGAGGATTTCGCTCAGTATCGAAAATCGCGCTTAACGCAATTATTCGGCCAATTTAGAACTGAAATTGTTTTGCACTTTCTCATTTTATCATATTACACATATTCAGACTTGGCGCTGGCTGATATGCAGGACGAGCCGCCCGTGTTCAGGCTTTAAGCAGGTGCTTAATTTCATTTTATTGGCGGTGCATAAAATTACCTGCGTGCAGCTCACGCCCCTGAGGTTCTTCTCTCGGGCAGCGGGCTGGGGGAAACGTGAAATATTGAAGAAAGCGAACTAAATGCGACGCGTTTGTGATCAGAAGGTGTTGATTCATTTTCTGTCACAGCGGCTCTGACGATAGATAGATAGATAGATAGATAGATAGATAGATAGATAGATAGATAGATAGATAGAGTGTGCACTCTGTCCTGTAGATGTTGGAAAACATGAAGTTACAGCTTTGCCTCTGGCTGTTTCAAAGCACTGACACTGGAGACTCCTTCCATTAATGCACAATCTGTTTATGCGGAGCGTCTTCTGTGAATGAACCGTTACCATGGAAATGATACCATATTACAACAAGCATTGATATTAAAAAAAAAAAAAACAGAGAAAGGAGACTTTATCATCCTTGTGCTATAATGCTAAACAAATATATCTTCATATCTCTGGTGCGAAACTTCAGCCGTCAGTTGTGTCGGTTAATTGATTACATCTGTTGCGAATGGAAAAGAGCGTGAATTTTGTTTTAGGGGGAAAATATAAAAAATAAAGTCAGGCCTCTACACGGTAATATACCGAGAGTGGAATGGATGTAAGCCTAAATTGAAAATTCAATATCATATTGAGGTAATTTCAAGCAACTCAACCACAAAACAGCGTCTAATTTCTGCCAATTACACTGTTGGAACCGTTCCACTGAATGAAACGAATCTTCTTTTTCGAAGAAAAAAATCACAGTTGTATCCCATCTGTCTTCACGCCATGACAATGCAATAACTGCATGTCAGTTCATTCGCTCTGAGCCTGCATTTGGGAAGAGAGAGAAAAAAAAAACACACATTTTAGTTTCTCGGGAGACTGAAGAGAGATAACGCTTTGCGTGTCGTGATATCAGCGGTGTGTACGGCGAATGAAAGGACCTCATTACGCTATTTCCAGCAGCCAAAGCGACAGCATCAGCACCGTGTCACTTCTGTCCACATCTCTCCTCCGCATCCCGGCCGTGTCCGCATCCGCATCCGCATCCTGGCCGGCGTTACATCAGCGCCGTGCTCCCCCTGTAACACTGTCGGGTCAGTTGCAGCATTCCGCGTGATGTGTGTATTCATCCACAGGCTGGGAGAAAGACCTGAATGCTGTATATATCGCCTCGGCTCAGATTTCCGCTCCGGGCGACGCCGATCGAGCTTCCTGATAACGCCGTTATTACCCAAAACATTGCAGCACCAGGTTCAAAATGCTCGGAGGAAGAGAATTGCTGGAAAACAGGCCACGCAATATTCCGGCTGTCCCCATAAACCGGTTGCTTTATGTCTTACNCAGCTATTGAATGTCTCATATATTCTGCTATAGTGCCGGACATGATGCTCGTCCTGCTGTATTAAAGCTACATAGTGCTGTAATTTCTTTCTATAATGGATTTTTTTCTTAAGTTCTACTTACAATGAATTAGTTAACACTTGAACCTGAACCTTGTGTCATAACACTGGCATAGCTATGTCATAAACATGTCAGAGCATGTAGCATTAGCAGTCACTGGAACATCATACCACATTATAATAGAAATATCACATTAATCAAGTATACAAAGCATGATGTAATACTTTCCATGAACCCTCATAAGATTGACGTAACCATGCCATAAACGTCACGGCATGTATCATTAGCTGTCACTGAAATGTCATAGGAGCATCATCAGTATCATAGGAGTATTATAGGAATAATATATTAATCATGTTTGACCTGAGTCATAAGCCTGACATAGCCATGTCAAAGCATGTGTGGTAAGATGTCATCATATGATACTAATATCAGCGGAAATACGTTGTGTTGTCAAGACATGTATTTGAACTTGCCATAAGACTGACATAGTCCTGTCATAAGCATAGCATGTCTTATAAACATGTCTTGGCAACACAACATATTTCCTGTAAGATATGATATTTCTATGACCGCTTATGACTCTTGCTAATTTTGACTATTTGCCCTCCACCTAGCATATGTTTATGACCTGTTTATGATACCTTATAACAACTCGTGTTCTAACCATGACAGTTATGGCAGCTGTCGTATTTTTCATGGCTGTTTAACAGCGGCGCAGTTGCTGTACGAAACAATGTTTTAGAATTGTTGAACTACACGTTTGTAGAATTGTCATTGCATTTCCACTATACAATGTAATAACCTGCACATGATGTGTCATGTCATGACGAGTTAAGACAGGCGTCATTACACGTGTTATAACGTTTGTCATCAACCAGCTGAGTACAACTATGTCAAGCATTATGACAGCTGTCAAAGTTATTACTAGTAATGGTAACATTACACTGCTAAACACTGAGGCATGACATGTTTATGACACGGTTATGTCAACTTTAAGATGCTTTTCTTAGTGTAAAGAGTTTCCAAAAAAAAAATCTGCTCAAAAACAAAAACAAAAACGTTGTGGTCCAGTCTGTAGACCACCGAAATCTAGCCAATGAGGACAAGGAGGTCTGTCTACTCACCTGTCAATCATCAGAAAGCCCCTCCCCTTCTCTCACTAGCATTCTAGCCTGTGCAGGATGTTTTGTGGGCGTGGCTTTGGAGGAACCACTCAAGGCTGAGGGGATTTTTTCTTTTAGTTTCCAAAAGCTTCAAAATCATTGACTATACCTTTAAAACCATCAAAGGAGGACGTTCTTCGAGAACGATAAAAGCGATCATATTGTATGTAGATATTTGGGTAATATGAAGTAATAGCACCTTAAGAGACCAGATGTTCTAATGGCAAACAGGATTATGGGTAAGGACTGATAAAATGAAACAAGCCCTTCAAATCCTTCCTAAATAAGGAGCTTTAGAAGACAGCTGTCTTTATACGGCTTTCCATATTTATTTTATACGATGTTATAAACCTACCGCCTGGTTATAGACGCTATTTTAACAGCCGTTAGAACAACTTTTGCAACGCTGAAGATAAGACATCCCACGCTTACATCTACTTCTGTAGAGTTTCCATGGTGGCAATCAATACAGTCTCTTTCCAGGGTTATTAAAGTTATTACAGAAGTGGAAAAAAAAAACCTTGAAAAAAAAATCATAATGACATTATTCCTTTACATAGAGCTCGTTTATAATTGTTACTGATTTAAGGAAAAGGTGCTTTAATAAATGTTTTAGATTTAAGCAAACAAAAAAAAAAAAAAAAAAGAAAGTAGTGGTCAAAAGAATCCATGATTAAAGAATTAACTTTTTTTTTTTTTTTTTGCAGTTAAAACAAATCTCACAAAAAGACCAAAGTATCAAAAGAAGACATAAGATAAACAGAAATTAAATTAAATATTTAATAATAATAATAATAATAATAATAATAATAATAATAATAATAATAATAATAATTTAATTCTGTTAAGCTATATTTTTCCAAAGAGAAAGAAAGAAAAATAAATAAATTAAAAAAAACATTATATTTTTCATTCCTTCAAAGTGAAAAGTAATCTTACATCTCTGCATTATTATTTTTTTTTAAAAAGTAAACTAAAGTAAAATATTTTTCGTGCTGTTGAAAAAAATGAATTGAAAAAAAAATGCTCTTGCACTTAAAAAAAAAGAAAAAAAAAAGCTAAATACTATGGAAAAAGTGATACAGAAATACAGTAAATAAATAAATAGAAATTATTAGTAGTACTAGTATACTTAGTAATAATAATAATAATAATAATAATAATAATAGCCTTTTTCTTTCCAGAAGCGGTTTTTAAGAGCTGCACTCCTCTCTCCTAAACCCCACACTGTGCCCTTTCTTCTCTGGCCATAAAATTGGAGCTTGAACTCTGGAATCTGACCACATTTTACGCTCCTATCTGCCAAATCTGGAGGAAAAACTCGCTCTAAATCATCTTGGCTGTGGTGAAGCGGCCCTGTGACGTGTAGGAAGCTCACACCAAGAGGCGTGAAATCCACGTTTAAGGCCCGGTGCATGCTGGCGTCGGCTGTCTCCGCCCGAGCTCATAGAGGAGGGGCTCAGGGGCAGCTGTCTGCCTGATGACGGGGACGAGAGCGAGTCCACATCAGCGCACGCTTCCCTGTCTTTCTCTCCGTCTAGCACTCTGTGTTTCTCAGGCTGCGATTACTCATCGATGCGCAAGCTCACGACTCCTGGCCTGTGCATCCAGGACCTCGGTATAAACCTCATCAAAGCGAGATGTGGAGGTCTCTCACGCCGCTTTCGCTGCGCTTCTCTCACGCTCTCTGAGCTGCCTGGGTAAAGGTCAGGGCTTTAAACGTGTTGAAGGAAAGTTGAGGCTGGAGCGAGAGCGCTGTGAGTTATGTTTGATGTCAATCCCTCGGTCCTGGCTGGACTTCAACAAGCCGCACTATGCAACCGACACCCGGATTAAAAATGAATGGAGCAACTCGCTGTGTTTTGAGCACGTTAAGCGTGGACGAGATAACAAATAAAAAATTCTCAAAGGCATTTCTACGATGTATGATAGGCATCACGATGCATACGTGGGTTTACGTGCGTTCACAGGATAAATCTGTTGCTCTGATGGTATTTTATTTAACGTTTAAAATTTAACAAATTTATTTATTTTTTTTAGAGTCATATATCATTGCTATATATAAGGAAATATATGGAACCCTGAAGAAAAATAAGTAGAAATATTTAATTGCTTTCATTCAATTTGCAATCATTAAAAATAAATTAATTACCGTGATGTGATGTGATGTGATGTGACGTTCGCCTCCGTAATAAAAACGTTAATGTATTTCCAACGCACGTTGCAGTTAATATACTGATTATGCATTGCATTTCCCTGTATTTTTTTCGCTCCAGTTTCATTTCTGAGATGCGGCACGGATGAGATAACGCCGCAATTTTCCACCTCCGCGAAGATCAGGACACCCTGTTTCATATCACACTATTCCAGAAAGTGCAATCTGATCTTATTGCGTCTCTCCGCTCTGATTCATCAGCAGTCATTTGCACCTAGGAAAAACTCTCACTGGCGATTTGAGTGCTTTAATGTTTCCCTTCTGGCATTGCACACCAAAGGAGAGCGACGCTGAGGATTTCAGACGTACAGCTATAAAAGCGTTATTCATTTATCGGTGCGTAGCTCTGATGCCTGTTAAAATGCGCCTCCAGTGGAAGGGACCCTTAAGACATGGGGTTCAGTTCCACAACAATGTGAAGTGAAGTGAAGTGACTTTGTGGCCAAGTGTGGTGACCCATACTCGGAATTTGTGCTCTGCATTTAACCC
>JAKKZN010000027.1:1587026-1597376 GCA_033441825.1 Pangasius elongatus | reverse complement strand
CTTGGAGATAAAGGGGAGGTTTGATATTGGTCTATAGTTAGACAGCTGACAGGGGTCAAGGTCAGGTTTTTTAATCAGGGGCTAGTTTACAAGATTTAGGTGCATATTTTTACACATAAGATTTAGGATTATACAAGCAAGCATTGCTTTGGTGTAAAGAAAGAATGGTGTCCGGAGATTCAGATACACGTGCGAAAGAAAGGAAGGTTTGTGGAGACATGTGAGGAAGGAGACGGTGATGAAGAAGGAATGTGAGAGTATGAGACACTGGCACAATCGTTCGGCTTTGTTTATTCAAATGTACCAACGATCATTCCTTGTACCAAGGAGAATTTTGGTGTAAATAGAGGAAGGTATGTGGAGATTCAGAGATAGAAAGTAGAGAATGAAAGGGAAGAAGAAAACAGAGAGAAATCGGGATGGAGATGATCCACGCCATTTGGGGAGCTTGGCAAACCTAAAGCACTGATGAACGACTACAACCGTGATTAAAACCGAGATTTGGTGCAGTGACTGAAAGGTATCTAGAGACTAGAAGTTGTGTTTTGGGAAGAAAAAAGAAGAAAGAAAAGGGTGAGGGAGAATGTCAAAAAAAAAACAGGGAGGCAGGAGATATAGAGCGAGGGATTGGGAGCCTGTCTGGGTCCCTTGACAGAGACAGATGGAGTGGGAGCCACCAGATTTAGTGGAGGAAGCAGTTTATAGAACACTGTCAGAGGGGAATAGGGAGAGCAGGCTGAAATCGAGAACTCGAGTCAAAGCCATCAATCTCTCTGGTGTGCCAGGCGAGATCAGACAACAGAGCGAGCGTCGAGGGTTGGTTAGCGTTCACACAAAATCAGATTTTAATATGGCACTCAGAAACCCCAATCTCTCGCTCAGCTTCTATCTCTTTTACGCTATTTCTATCCTGCCAGGTTCGGGTCGTGTTGATATCCTGCCCGGGGTTTTTCCTGAGCTGGAGAGGTTGCATATGTGCTGGTCATCAGTATGTAAATGCTCTCTCTTCTGTCAATCACCAGCCATAAATTGGGACAGAGAGCGGCTCTGCATTTTTGGGTAGACACTGGAAAATCCTGCCCTGGATTTCTCTCTGAGAGAAATGGCTTTTGTTTTGTTTTTTTTAAATTCAGTCTATTTTCCTAGCACTACCCCAATAACTACAGCAGGTTCTTATAATAGCCAACATATCTTGCATTCTAATTGGAGTCTGGACTGTCTTTATTGCAAAAACCCACATTGGAAAATGAGGAACAATGCAGATCTTAGTCAAGCTGTGGGTCAATAAAGTCGAAAGAGCAATACAACATGCCGGACATAAAAACCACGCAATTACAGCCGCCACACTAATCACGTTTGTGGCTCAGGATCTCGGGGGACCTGTTCATCCGACGGGAGCTGTCGAGAGCGGAATGGCTTGGAAATTAAACTCCACTCAGGCATCGGCAAAGGTGCATGAATAAGAGTAGATAAGAAGCTAGCAATTACACAAACACTCTATTCAAGGTGCGATGGAAAAGACCAAAAACTTTACATTAATTTGAGGGAATAATGGGCATAAATCGTTATTATGCAGTCGCCTCGCGCTCAGACTAAGCACCTGTTCCGATAATCAAGACATTTTTTTAAAAAAAACTGAAGTTGGGTAAGAAGAAGAAGAAGAAGAAAGCTGGAATTTTTAAACTCTGAGACTAGTTTCTGCCTTTGCATTTTTTTGGGAATTTGTGATGCTAATTTGCAGGCAGATGTGATGCTCTCAGTATTTTTTACCTAATATACTTTATATCTAATAAAATTCTCTTTCCTTCCTTCCTTCCTTCCTTCCAAACAATGTAAAGGCAGAACCTAGTCTCATTGTATTTTATATTTCTATTGAATATTGGAATATTTTTAGTGGTATAATTTCACAGGAATAAATGCCAGTTTTCCCCCAAAACCTTTTGACATTTTCACCTAGCTTTCTGCTTTTAACACACTAAAACATCCCCCCGAGATGTCATCTGTGAAATGTTTTATTCAATATCAGTAATTTCTATAAAATCACAGCCTTAGTAATGACAGCTTTTGACTTAAGCAATCATTATCAAAGTCACTTCATATTGTTTGTGTAATATTTGGTCCATTTTTGTCCTCATTCACCCGCCTAGCTTTTCTTTCCTGTCGTTAGACGTCTGCCTGTGATTGGTCCTTCGGTGATCGTCATGCACATTTTCTCAAAAAAACTTTATCTTTTTAAAGCTTAATCACTACACACAGTCATGATAGAGTTCATGCTGGATCTCTGTGTCTTCACCATGTATTGGAAGTATGGTAATTCCATACTGGAAAGTCTACTAGGAGTTTCTCAGACTGTTTCTAAATCCTAATTTTCATGTGTTTCTTTCAAAAAATCTAAAGTTCATCATACGATTATGGAGGTGATGATATGATAATGCTAGGATAACTTTCCTGCACTTTTTTGACTACACTGCACACAGTTATAGAAGGGAATTATTTATAACCGCTTTTCCTTGCCACTGTCGCCTCTGGCTTGCTCATTAGGGATAAATTTATAAATTTATATCCAGAATTTATATATTTCTGTAAAGCTGCTTCATGACAACATCCACTGTTAAACGTGCTATACAAATAAAATTGAACTGAATTGAATAGATGACTTGATGTCACTTCCAGTTTACAGAAAATCCAGATTTCTGCTTGTATTTGAAAAAAAAAGAAGTGTGATGTAAATTACGAATAGGAAACTAGATGCTGTAATTATGGTAATTACTGTAATTTCTGATGCTGTAATTACTGAGGCTGTAATCACGACGATGTGCATGCACTATCACTCATCCAGGCCTAAACTTATTAACGAGAAAAACGGACGCGTCTCGATAGCGACCTCCTAACTTGACCTCGTAATTTCACGACATCTTCTGTTGCGTTCATGGCCACGTAGGTCTTTAGGCGCATCTCTGACTGTAAATGAATAAATCAGCGCAGGGATGTGCATGCCTCGACTGGCACGCTGCATCACTCCTGCCACTTTGATTTACGACGCCCCTCTGGCAGGGTGAAGCAGCGTTTTTAGACCGAGCTGCTCGCTCAGAAACCTGCAGGTGTTAATGAATATGTTTTGCCAACATGAGGTTCACGGACGTTCCTCGCGGGACACATTAGTGCTTCATTTGGGGACAACAGACAGGTTAGAGCTCATTCACCTTGCTATGTTCCATACAGGACAATTTATTCAAGCGCTGCTGAATTCCGGATCCTGATTGGTCAGGATTATTTTCAATAACAGCAGTTCTGACTGTACTGCAAGTGCAAATCATAGGTTTACAATATATTAATGCACTCGTTCTAACACGTTATTGTTTCTATAGTAACGATTTGTATGTAGGACATTTTCTGTAAGGAGTTTTTTTTTTTTTTTTTACATTTATGGAAGGAGTCTCCAGTGTCAGAGCTTTGTAACAGTCAGAGGTAAAGCTGTAACTTCAATATCTCCAACATGCTCATGACAAGAGTTTAGACTTGTAACATGATTAGCTGTGTTTATTATTATTATTATTATTATTATTATTATTATTATTATTAACTCCCAGAGTGAGAAGAATTAACTGTTTATAGTTGCTAGCTAACTTTAACATTAAACAAAACTATAAATGGATAAAAAGTACATTGTGTTATTCATAAATTTTTAAAAAATGCAATCCATAATCAACTTCTGGACTGCGCTGTAAAACACTCCATCATGCTGTTATGGGAAAATAATCAGCGCCAGGGTGGTGTTATGATACAGAGTTACTATTACCAGCCTGACTTTGATTATTTTCCCGTAACAGCGTGTGCTTTACAGTGCATACTGAAAATAAACATTAACTACGCGTCGACTATTTCCTTGAGTACTAATACATTAAAAATAAAAATAAAGAAGTGCTCGTTTTCCCGTTAGAAGGTTCTCCGTTTGATTGAAGACTCGATACGGCTGGCAGCTTTATCCCATTCGGACCTGTAATTCTCCGAGAACTCATCATCTTGATGGCACCGATTCCCTTTCAACCTACATCTTGGTCCTTCTGAGCGGAAGCAGGAAAAGGACATGGAGCAGAACAGGATTAGCGACATTGTGGTTCTCCTCAGAAGTGCTTTCGGTGTAATCCTATTATACTGGGTCACTCTGTTGTGCTCCAATTACGCTCTGCCACAGGACTAGCCTCCAGCGGTCTAACCATGGAGACTAAGGACAGGACAAAGAGTGTCATGGATGGGGAAGGAGAACCGAGCAAAGTCACCTCACTTTTTAGCAATGCTTAGCAATCTGTGGCTACTAAGGCTTAAAGCTGTATGCTAAATGCTAACCCATTCTAACAAGTCAGGATTGTTAAGAATGTGTTATGTAGATTGTGTGTCACAAAAGAGGACACAAAAGCTAGAAAGGAGGAATGACAGCTAGTCAAAGGGTCAGTAGCCATTTAGCAAGATATGTCAGTGACGTACTCAGCTAAAGCCTGCTGGCATGCTAACTACTGCTAGCTATACTGTATGTAATGGATAAAAGAAGCTCCCTTTTCCTTTTGCACTGAAGTGGTCGGATTTCATTCAGAGTCATACTAATGAGCTCGTAAGACAAGGCATGAGTGCTAACTCCGCCCCGAAATTAGTATCTTTTTAAACATATTTGCGTAAACGTATCTTTATTTGCAGCCGGTCACCATTGTACATTTTGGTATAAAATCCAAGGAACTAATAATAATCAACAGCGCAGTGGTGGGATGAAGCAGCGTTACGATTACTGGCCTCAAGTCCCCTAAAGTGTTTTATTCCTCTTATACCACATACAGTTTTATCATACTAGCTGTATAGCTTTTATCCATTTATAGTTAGACTTAAATGTTGTGGGGCGTCCATGAAACAGGCTAGTTCCTGTTATTACTCATATAGCAGCTACACATACATATATACATATACACACACACACACACACACACTGTATATACTGGATACATCTTTCTCCCGTTCTGCCATCAGTCTGATGAACCGGCGGAGAAAGCTATTATTTTCTGTCCAATGTTCAGACCAAAGTCATTCTTTTTCTCTCCAATGACACACCGAAAAGTTTACAGTGATGGAAGATGGTGGACGGGATGATAAATTCTAGCGCTTACTGTTCTCCTGTGTGTAATGGTGCTTTTCTCAAACAGAACTAGCGTTTGGTATGAAGATGTATGGCATTTAATAACCGTCTGTTTTTTTTTGTTTGTTTTGTTTTGTTTTTTTTTGGAGCAAATTCTGAGCCATTTTTTCTGTTTCTGTCGCTCTTTTGTCTGTGGGTTTTTATAAAGCTGCCACAACACGCCGGCGCCTCATAAACACCATTATTTTCGCGGTGACAGTGCATTCTTTAGCAAGATGAAATGAAAGTGAAACCAGTGGAAAGAGAGGAGAGGATTGATAAATTGAAAGGCGGGTGACTGCAGGGGTCCAAGCGAAATTACCTTCAACCTGAACTGCGTTTAAAGCGATCAGTAGGACGCAGTTGAACAAAATGAGATTCTGTCTGTAGAGGTGCAGACGTGCTGACTTGAGAAATTCTCTTTTTTTTGGTATTTTAAAAGGCTGGGTCTTGTTCATCTTAGCCAAAGTCTGCTGCATTCGATGGCCAGTTGAACCTGCTGTTTTTCTTTTCACGCCCCTTGATTCTTATTCTCATTTGCATCCAGTTTAACTCTGATCCAGATCTTGTCCTAATCCTAGCACAAGGACAAAGCGACAGGCGACCGTGCATTATCTACGAGGCATGAAACAATATTCAAGCTCATCAAAACGCAAATACATCTGGCATGCCAAAATAAAAGTCACGTGAGCGTCAGCTTTTCGCCATGTTGTCGAGCGAGCTTTAAAGACCAGCTTGCAGAAGCTCGATTCTATGCAAACTAGTTATGAGAGTGCAAATTCAACCAATCCAAATGATTCTCTCAAACAATTTCACACTCACAAACTTTTCCTACCTAAACTAGTTCCCATTTAATGCAACCGTGGAAGAAAATCATACAACCTTGGTTTCAGTTTATCCTGTTATACATGACCTCTTATTAAATGTCCATATTATGAAGGAAAATAAACCTTGGAAGGAAGCAGCAGAATCGTTCGGTGTCTCGGGTGAATGTCATGAGCAGGTCTGATGTTTTATTACCGTACTACTTATATTAATAATAGTATTTTTCCATTATTACATTAATTACAAATCTAGCTATGTAGACATAATCCTAGGAGAAAAAGACAAAGTGTTGTTTCGGTTGATATTCATGTCTCTGAGATGGATTTAGAGCATTCGTTTCATAGCTGTGTTTTTCCGTAACATTATCAGAGCACTCATTTAGATTTTTTTTTTTTTTTAGATTTTGTCATTTTAAAAACAAGGGGACTAACTCCCGATGTTTGAGTCTAAAATGAATCTGAGATTTCAGTCAGAAATAAATCTGGGCTTCAGTTTACCCGGTTTGAAAAGCGACTATTGATTTTCTTTTTTCGGCCCTCAGGGTTCAGTAGCATTTATAAACAGAAAGCCATGCTTCAACGCTCTCCGTCTCTGACAGACATGGACATGATCCCCGCACGGGTTAGCGCTGCCGCTAAACCGCCTCAGCTCCTCTTGTGCTCGAATAGAGTGTGTGTGCTAAGCTAATCTGCTCGACCTGCTCGGCCTGCTTGAACACCGCAGTGTGCTGATTGTTTGCACCGAATAGAACGAGAGCTACAAATAAGCGTGAAGAAGAAAAATCTGAATCCATAACAAAACGCAGTTATAGTTTCTCTTTATACTCATTATCAGGAGTTGAAGAACATTACTGGAGGAATACGCATGATGTCATAACGAAAATGAAACAAGGGCACGTTGAGGGCAGTGGAAATTCCTAGTTGGATTTTTCCAAACCAACTTGATCTCATGAGAAATTCATACAAACTGGAACAAAAGAGATCAATCTGGTGGAGTTGTATTCAGTCTCATATGAATGGAGTGAAAAGCGCATAAACACTAGGGTTAGCGATTGGGGTGGCGTTAACGTTAAACTCTTTTGACCCGCATCATCAAAGCTTGCTTTCATTTCCTTTGTGTCATGCTGTTATGGGAAAATAATCAATGACAGGGTCGTGTGATGAAGCAGAGTTACGGTCACTACCCTGAAGTTGATTATTTTCCCGTAACTCCGTGTCCCCAAGTGTTTCATCCCCTTTACACTTCAGCAATGTTCTAACAGTGACAGTTTTCTTTATTAAATAAATAACAGCATATTGTATTTTGTGTTGTGTTACCTGTTTACACAATGTATATACATACATATGTATAAATATATAAATATACTGTATATATAATGCTGTGGAACATCCATGAAACGAGTCAGTTCCTGTTCTCACTTATGTTACAGCAGCTATAAATAGTTGTTCCCTCTCTTTTTTCTCTCTTGAAATTAATTAGACAAAAATGTATTTCTGAGAAACGGCAAATAAGTGTAAACTCCGCTGTCCTGAGGAGTAACAAAAAAAAATAATAAAGTTACAGCTTTACCTCTGACTGTTACGAAGTCCTGACACTGGAGACTCCTTCCATAAATGTTAAATAAACATTTGTACAATTGTACAAGTTCCCATTAGATTCAGTGTACAAAAGTCTTCTGACCAATTAGCACAGTAAGATGAACAGTACAGCAATCGGTTTAGGAATCCGTGCTGGTGCTTGGCTGTACGTTGCGCCGTAATTCTGACAGGAACTAACATAAGCGTGCTTGTGATTCGTAGGATCCACGTCTTGTTTACAGAGGCGAAATGATTTCCATTCCTTCCGTCTCCGACTCCTGCAGGAAACTCCGTCCTGATGCTTGTTAGCTTTGCACAAGCTGACACAGATAGATGTCATGTGTGCAAGGTGAGATTTGGCAAGTGAGGATTTGTTTACTCGCAGCCTTGTATCCTGAAGTTAACAAACAGAAAGAGGAAATTCACTTCTGCTAACAAGTGCACACATATAGAGATATATTTTTGTCATTATTTCTTTATTTCCTGTCAGGGAGAAGTGGTTTGCTTGGATTTATTTGCTTACGCCATCAGACTGTACAGATTTCATTGCAGTAGACGTGTAATATCATTGGAAGAGGATTGAAAATATTATATTTCTTTTGATATTCTTACAAGTTACTCTCTGATCATTTAAGCAGTTGTTCAGATATTTTAAGCAATTCGATCACAGGAAATTAATCGTAATGCGCTCCCTTCTTGTATTTATTTCTTAAAAGAAGCACAACTATCCGCTAGCGCAGTGTATGATCCTGTAATCCAGATTACTTCAGTTCACTGGCTTCTTTAAGCAGCAGTGTGAAGTGTGAACGTAAGAACGTTTGCGGATAAGTGTGAGTGTGAGTGTAAGTGTGAGTGTGAGTGTGAGTGTGGGGTGATATTGGATTTCCGTGTCAGTACTGACTTTGAAAAATGTATTGTTTATTTTGAGTAACCCTTCTGTTTCCTTTATAGGGATGTTTTGAGTAGGAGGCAGTGGCTTAGTGGTTAGCGCTCTTGCCTCGCAGCTCTGGGGTCAGGGGTTAGAGTCCAGACTCCGCCCTGTGTGTGCAAAGGTTACGTGTTCTCCCCATGCTTCGGGGTTTCCTCCGGGTACTCCGGTTTCCTCCCCCAGTCCAAAGACACGCGTTATATGCTTATTGGCATTACCGAATTGTCCGGTGTGTGCGATCGCGCCTTGCGATGGGTTGGCACCCGGTCCAGGGTGTGTCCCGAGTTCCCTGGGATAGGCTCCAGGCTTCCACTACGATCCTGTGTAGGATAAGCGGTATGGAAAATGGATGGATGGATGGATGGATGGATGGATGGATGGATGGATGTTTGGAGTGAACTCTTCCATTGTACTCCAAATTGAAGGAAAATTCCACATCGATTTTCCTGTGTTTGATTGATGATGGTGTGTTTGGTTGGTTTGTTTTAGGAAACATTCACGATAAAATCCGGGTCACATTGACGCCAAACTCATGCACAGTTTGGAACCCATGCGCTCCACTATTGTTGTAAACAATATTTTACACACTGAAACAATTTCTTCATTTCATCAATTTCTTTATTTGTTAGCTGGAAACCTGCCTGCTAGTAACACTTGCTGCATTTCCACACCGTTCACTCATTAGTGAGAAGGTTTTTAATCACTAGAGAGTCCTCCGAGAGACGAGCGATCCAGTTCACGCTCAACCTGGGCAGCTGAAGGTTAAGATTTTTGCTCAAGAGACCAAAAGTGGCATTTTTGTCCTTTTCTGAGCTGGGGAATTGACCTGATAACCTTCTGCTCACTAGCACACGGCCTTAACCACTAACTGCTGCTTTATTGTTGAATATGAATTAATGCATTAAGTAATGATCCGTGTGTGTGAGCAGAAACTTCACCGAGCTGCCCATCTCCGGTCCTGCTCCATCACCCGACTCTGTGCATTACATTTTTGTGTATATTTTTTTTTTCTCCATTTCCCGTCCTCCCCATCGTGCCGCAGGAAGACGGATGGTCGGTGAGAAGAGCAGGAGCAACAGCGATGCGCGCCACATTTTACATTCACATCGTCCGGGGAAGAGAGTCTATTACCAGCCGAGCATGAATTCATTCCCGCACGCTGCGACGGAAATTAAAATCATATTTCCCTTTCGCTCCTCTCCACAGCCTGCACACAACGACTTGTTAAGTCTGGCACAAAGTTGACACCATTCCGTGTATTTTTAGGGTTTTTTTTTTTTCGCACTTATTTAGGAGTTTGAAACAATGAGCACCTCGTCGTTAGCAGCTCAGAGGAAATGAAAGTCAGAGGATCCAAACTTCTGAACAGAGAAGAAGTCAGTGCGGATGGTGGGGATCGTTTCCTGCATCGGTAATGTTTTTATTAAAAGAAGAAGAAGCAGCGTGCAACATGAAAAACCTAAAACAGTAATGAAACGCGCCGAGCACCGAAACTTATTTTTCCAGAAATATTCATTAAAAAGCGAGCAACCAGAGACACCTCGAAAGTGTCACAGACTTCTCAGAGTTCCAGGGACAATTTATATATTTCTGGCTATTTGTTCATTTTTTTTTAAATATTCATAATAATAATAATCTGTAATCCTTAATAGTCCAAAGGTATTGAGGATTTGCAAAAAATCAAAATAAAAGATTGAATATACTTTTTTTTTTTTTAATTATTATTATTATTATTATTATGGTTGAAATTTGTTTCTAAGATTCTTCTTCTTCTTCTTCTTCCGGCTTTTCCCTTCAGGGGTCTCCACAGCGAATCATCTCTCTCCACCTATCCCTATCTTCTGCATCCTCAACACTTG
>JAKKZN010000027.1:1558733-1573804 GCA_033441825.1 Pangasius elongatus | reverse complement strand
TGCGATATTAAACGTAACTATAAACAGATAAAAAGTATGATGTCTCGTTCTTCAATCATTAGCAAGACCTTGACATAACCTTCATGTAACTTTCCTCCTGTGATTAATTGACATAGTCTACTTCTTTGGGGTGTTGTTTAGCCAGTAGCATATGACTAGGTACAATCAGTGACTGAATGAATATTTCCGTGTCTAACGGCTTTAAAAAGTGGAATATTAAGAACAGCCATTGACGGTGATCCATAACAACTGTTTGTGCTGATGGCTTCCCAATTAGCAAGCAACCTGCACGTGATGTTGTTGAGATGTAATTTGCGCTACCTGGGTGTGCTGTCTGGATGTGTTTGCGAAATCCTGACCCCTGCTATAGACCTTGATTTGTGAAACAGCACGAAAAACAGACTTGTTTTTGTTCGCATTCAAGCCTATTTAAATCAAATGCTAATTCACGCTCCAGTTCGGCAGTAAATTAGCAACCCACTTTGAACTGTAAAAATAGGTCTTGTTCATACATAGGAACGGAAAGGAACAAACCTCATTCCACTTCGAATATACAATTAGGGCAGAAATTCAAAGTGACCATTTAATTTTCTTGCTACACAGCACTGATAAGGCTGAAGGTCTTAGTTTACCTTGCAGTACAGCGACACATTCCTCCATTCCTAATTCATCACTCGCTCTGTCTCTCTCTGCCTCTATCTCTCTCTCTCTCTCTCTCTCTCTCTCTCTCTCTCTGTCCTTCCCCTCTGTGCTGTCAAACGTCCTTGATGTTCGCCCCGCAGAGTCCTGACTACACTCTGCTCGCCTTTGATAACGCTACGGCACAAAACCTTGTCAAAGCCGCCATTGAAGCGTGGATGTGCTACCTCCACATTAGTGACAACTGACGTCCTTGCCGTCCACAGCAAACACCCCCGCTCCACCACCACCTCCACCACCACCACCACCACCACTCCTCTACCCTCACATGAACTCACTAGAATTTTTTTCCCAATGCTTTTCCAACCTTTTATGTGACTATCAGCTGTGCACTTCATTTTGTCCGTGTTGGTTTTCATCTTTTTTTTTTTTTTTTCCTGAGCATGCATGTTCAGATCTAATCTGCTCGTCAACTCTGCCAGCATGTTATGAAAAACAAAAAGTCGTCCATGTCTTAGATCAGTTTTCATAAGTCCTATCTTCAAGTGGACAGTTTCTTCTCCAGCTGTGTTTTCAAGTACCTTTTCAGGGTTCTGGATTGATATGCTAAGCAGTTTCAGAGCACCAACAAATCATGGCCTTGCTTGTCTGAACCATCATCGGTGGTGTGAAAGGTGGGGAGCCCAAACTCAAGTACAGTATGCTGATTTATTTAAAGCTTAGGCTTGACGCAATACATTATAATTTCAAGGAGAAGTCCGCTCTACATCTCCCACCCCCTCATGCCTGTTACGACCTTGTGAACCAAGCAATTTGTTCAGAAAATCAGCTAAATGGGGGTGGTGTGCTTGAATTTCATTTGATTATATACAGTATAAAGGTAAAAACACTCTCCCTGACTCTAACCCTTTATAACTTTTTACACAGCTTTGTTGTATGAATTGTGACATACAGTATTTGCCCATTATTGCCTTTAACCTTGGGTATCAGTTACAGACTAGCCTCAGTCCCATGCATCAGAGCTGACACAGTATCTGATATCTTTTCTGATTTCTGATATCTGTTCACTTTTCTGGCCACAAGCTTCAGAATCTGCACTGTTCCAATTTAAAGCTTGGCTTTTTGGAGAAAATCAATATCATTTGAAGAAGCCGAGAATCCGTCACTACATCTCCAAACCCCTCGGAGGCCGAATCTAACCTTGTGAACCAACCAGCAGAAATGTGTACAAACTCAACAAAACCAGGATTTCATTTGATTATATACAGGGCTATGAACACTAACCTTGCTCCTAACACCTTCTTTAAACTTTTTTACACAACTTTGTTGTGGTGTGAATTGTAGCAAAAGATCATTATTGTCTTGAAGCTAAGTGTATCAGTTGCAGACTAATCGCAGCCTCGAGGCTCGCAGCTGATGCAGTGTCTGATATATTTTGTGGACTTTTCTGGCCACAGGCTTCAGAATCTCCACTGTTACAAGTTAAAGCTTGGTTTTGGAGAAAATCAATATCATTTCAAGGAGCTGAGAATTCCTCACTGGACCTCCAAATATACCCTTTTGAAGCAACCAAGTGAAATTTGTACAAATTCTAAACAAAGGTTATGTGCTTGGGTTACATTCGATTATATACAGTGGTAAACTTTCTAACTGCTCCTAACTTTAACATTTAAACTTTAAATGTTAAATTTGTCACTTTTTACACAACTTACACAAAGTTGTTTGACCATCAAGACCTTGAATTTGTGCATCACTTGTACCTGGCTAGTCAGACAAGTCGCCTATGTTAGCTAACAACCTAGCTAGCTTAGCATACTTACATATATAACAGCCGGCGAGTTTAAATACACAAAGTTGTTTGATCATCAAGACCTTGAATTTGTGCATCACTTGTACCTGGCTAGTCAGACAAGTCGCCTATGTTAGCTAACAACCTAGCTAGCTTAGCATACTTACATATATAACAGCCAGTGAGTTTAAATGTTGTGAGTGAGTTTAAATGTTCTTAGCTATCTACTAAACTTTGCCATATGTTAGAAAGCTAGCTATCCTGAGCTATCAAAAGTGCATTTTACAGTGTTTTCTAAACATTAGCTAGGTAGCTATCTTGTTACTTATCTTCTTACGGTCTGTGTGTGTAGCGTGTATGCTCAGAGTCCATGCAGTTTTGCTGAGACGAGATCTGTTAATGACCAATGAGAACATTTAGGATATTAAGGTGAAAATGTCCCTCGGTACTCTTGTCTGATCACAATGTCCCATTTGCACCATTAAATCGGATATTACATCTTCAGTGATCGTTTACTATGGTCTATGGCTTTATTACGCACACACACACACACACACACACACACACACACACACACACACACACACACTCTGTACAAAAGTACCTTTTCTTTATAACTCGCCCATCAGCAGTTTGTATAACTCCTATGACAAATATAAGCTTTTATACTGTAATGCCGAGGTTTTATTAGACGGTAAGGTGGACAGGGTATAACGGCGAGTACACAGCGCGGAATGCAATGCCAAAAAATGTCCACAATGGCTGTACTAAGTATGTGATATTCATCTTACTCAAGCACCTGCAGTTTAATACTTAAAGAAGTTGGCACTAGTTGAAATTCTAGCACTTGTATTTTAAGTTTAATGACTGAAATGGCTTATTTTCCCTCACATATTAATAATCTTAACTACAGTTCAGACAGGATACATTTTCTGTTTGTCTGTGTGTCTGTTTAGTAGCGTCTGTAGTAACTCTGATCAGTTTATACCTGATTTCCAGTTTGATAGCTAATGAAGAGCTAATGAATATCGGTTTTAAGATTGCACATGTCGGTTGTTGCGATCCAGATGTATCTGGCTATCGGCCACTTCACAAGTGCAAACGATTCCCGTTTTGGGAATGACATAATGATGCAGGCCGTATATGAAAGAACACAACTGTGTGACCAGTGCTCTCTCTCTCTCTATCTCTTAACTCTATGGAGTTTCCTCATGATGTCCTCATGATCCTGACACCAAACGTTCCAAGAGTACTTTGCACGCCTTATATCTTTAAGACAATCGATTACTTTGACCTAGGAATGTAACCGAATACATACACATTAATCATTATTTGGGATGAACCGATAATAGGTTCTAAACAGATATAAATACACATATATATTTGTACAAATCAAGTGGGAGATTTTTACTCTCATGTGGGCGTGAGCTAGCGATCAGATATTTACATCATCCTTAGTACCTGCCTGGTCAGGAACCTGGTGGTTTCAATATAGCTACTACATTGTTTGTATTTTGGGAAATAGTTCTGGCAAATAAATTTCTGGCAAATAAATAAAGGTTCCTACACATTTCTGCAAAAAAATATATCTTAGCAAGTGAAAATCTCTCAGATCGATCTCATATTTTCTTATGAGATTACTTATGAAATTATTATAATTCAAAAATATGATTATTCAGCCTGGTCTTCAAAGCTTTTTCTCATTTCAAGCTTTAGATTTTTTTATAGAAATAAATGATTTAGAAAAGTTTATTACCAGCGTGAAATTAGTAATGAGTACAAAATAAGTCTGACAATCTTCTATTTGGTTTAGTGTATTCTTATTATAGTTAAAGCTAGATAAATTGGAGTGTATTCAAGATATTTTGACATACTTGCTAAGATGGCTTTTTTTTTTTTGCAGTACAGCTTTTTGCATTCGAGTTTAGTTCATGATTCTACAAGGACAATTCTGATTCTTTAGCGAAAGAGTGTGTTTAGTGTACAGTAGTGTGTATTGTGTGTATAGTGTGTATTGTGTATATAGTGTGTGTGTGTGTGTGTGTGCTCACCTCTCTCTCGGCATCTGATGGTTGGGGTTGTGGTGACAGCGGATGCTGAGGCTGAACAGTTTACGAGCCGTGCGCTGAATCTTCAGCCTCAGGACCTCGAGGGAGCTCTGGAGCAGCCGGTAACGAGCCTGCAGGTCCCAGTCGCTCCCCCACAGCAAGTGCACACTGCTCACTGGCAGGAAGTGTGTGGAGGGCAGACGCTTCAGGAAAGACTTGAACTCATCTGAGAGACACAGAGGAGAGAGAGAGAGAGAGAGAGAGAGAGAGAGAGAGGTGGTATGTGTTCATTATAGCTGTAACACCTACATCAGTTTAACACTGAATAATGAGATTTAGCACTCAGAGCTACAAATAATACATGAGGTGCTTTTTTTGATACTACTAACACCAAATAACACTCTCAAGTCTCAGGATAAAACTGATTTTAGCATGTTTAAAAATTAATATTATCAAACACACAGCAAATCATTCAATGAGTGTCACAAATATTCATGGTCCCTATACCAAGTACCTTCAGTGTACAATGTGTTATTGATTGATTGATTGATTGATTGATTGATTGATTGATTGGTTGATTGATTGATTGATTGATTGTACATTTCAGAGGCCAAAATTCTGTATAAAAATGTTATGAAGGTTAAGGTAAAGGTTAGGGGTTAGGGGCGGGTTTTGCTTAACTTTTGCCCACACGTTATTTCCTATAAAATTTGACAAAACTAGCATTTCATAAATGTTAAAATAAAAGCAGTCCTTGATCCTGGACTCTGACTTTTGGTCCGACTTTGTGGTATTTATGAAATGTTTTAAAACTCTGCCTGGACTCCTAGGTTTGAGAGGTAATTCTGAAACTTTCATTTAATTTTAAATTTACTTTGGAGTCATCTCGAGTCTGCATTCAGCTTATTTCTAAAGCCTGTAAAGCCAATCATATTCATAGCAGACTGGAATGACGCAGAGTTAGCCTTGGCTTTTGTCACAATCTTTTTCATAATTTTTCATGTCCTCACCAGTCGTGCTGAGAGTCAGTCGAGCCCGAAACCAGTTTTAAAATGTCCTGTGATGTTTTTTAAAAACAGAACGAGGCAGAAACGGGGACTGGTACAGTGTTATCTCTGGCAGCTAGCCCTCGGCGTGGTGCAGGAGACCAAGACGCTTTCCCCCGTCCATAAATATTTTCTGCAGCATGGCTTTATCGACAGTGCTGTTATAATGGTGTCAGTATGAGCTCAGAGAGATCTGCTAATGCACACACTTGCTGCTTTAAATGTGCTTCGTGTGCGGCGAGTATGACCCTGCGTTACACCGGTGTAGATTATAAGGCCTGACATCTAATTCAGAGTGTCGCTGGGTGCCTTGTGGAAATAGCGTCATAAATTGGAAAAGACATAAAACACACTGAGACTCGTGTAGGTTGGGCCCTTTGTGTCATGGCCTGCGGCTTTTAGCTTTAGCTTGCTCTTTGCACTCGAGGTTGCACATGAATTCAGTACTGACATTAACCTCTGGTTCTGTTCACAACCGGTGATGCCAATACGATTAATGTACCAGATTATTTGGCAAAACTACTACATCACATATACATGACTTGTATAATCTGGCCATCGGTGTATTTACCCTATATGTAAGGAATAAAACACTACGTGTCATGCTGTTATAGGAAAATAATCATCAAAGCGGAGTTTCTGTTACCACTGTTAAACACTCCTTACCTCTGACTGTTACAAAGTGCTGATACTGGAGACTCCTTCCAAAAATGGTAAATAAACGTCTCCTTATCAACAATTACATACTTTTTTTAAAAATCTGTTTATATGAAGTGTCCAAGTCCCTGTGTAAGTTGTTCCTAAAGAAACGATGGCACACTAGAGTGAGAACATTAATGTAAACCTGTGATATGTTGCCATCAGATTTAGTCCGTCTCTTTGGAAACAAGCACCGATGCTCCCAATGGCTTCGAGTCTTCCTCTGTCACCAAGGGGCGGGGCTAGAAAGTGATTGGCCACTTAATTGCTGCTTGTTATATTATAAATTTTATTTTGGGGAAAAAAAAAATCAGTGTTCTTGAAGCCAAACATTAGAGAAGCCAATTATTTTTTTTTTGGATCATGATGTCCCGGGAAAAGCAAGTAAGGGTTAAAGTGATCGCCCGTTTCTTGCATTATATATTTGATATTATTCAGGAAAGTATTGCTCTGACTATGCTTAGATTTGCTCAAAGTTCCAGGAAGAAGAGTACACGTCCATCCAATCAACCAATTAACTGGTTTAAACAATTACCGCGTCTCGAATGGAGCACTGATGCGTCTCGGAGGACCACTTTGTGCCTTTTGCTGACTTTCGTTTTATTTTTCCTCCCCCGTCCACTCTTTCCCTTCTGTGTTTATCACACACCCAGGACTGGTTCGTTTATTGCCAGGCCCATCTCCAGAAATATTGCGTCGACCTTGAGGCCTTCAAACTCAATTTGAGTGTCCTCTGTTCACTATAAGTATATCTGAGTGTCAGGTTTTATTTGGGCCTTTTATTACTTGTTAATAATACATAAGCTGCGAGGCCGGTGAGGTAGATATTAAGCGATGTCCTCGGAGAGGAACCGAACCTATTTTGGTTATTCTTTTCCTCGTGTCGTGTGGGGAGTATGGGGAAAGCTTATTTTGCATGCCGGTTTTGTGGGTTGCATAAACAAAAATACATTAGTGTTTGTCCGTGCTGGAATATCGGCTGTGCTATTTATGAGAGGAGGGACACTGAGTGCCTCCGAATACCCAGACAATATGGCGAAACGTAATACCTCCAAATCTGCTCGGGGTGATGCTGTGGTTCGTCCGACGCAGACTGTCATCTATTCAGTGGCATCCGGTTTACTTCCTGTTTTCTGACAGTGCACTGATCATTTAATGTTTATTACTATGTGTTTTGCGCTGATATCATCTTTAGCTGCCCAGCGCCTTATATCAAATATGTATTGGTTGCTGACTTGTCATGGACGTCCAACTTAAAGACTCATTCAAACTACAAAGCAAATATGGTTTAGCTGTAGCATTCACATTTTTGACTCGCGACAGCCATACAACCTTTCACGTTCTCACGTCCTTTCCCCTTCAGTGAACTGGCATTTCTGCCTGGCGAATTATTTTACATAAGTTAGGTCTGACCACTGCTTTATGATTTTATTCTGAGCTTTCTGAGCTAATGTAGCAGGCAGACCAAACTTCACTCTTAATATTCGCCTAGCAGAAATGCCAATTCACTGAAGGGGAAAGGACGTGGGGTATAAAAGACACATTTGTTTCCAGTAGTCATTATTTTTTACTTTAGACCAACATTATCTAGGCAAATTTTGGCCTGTGAAAGGAAAGAAGAAACTATTGGGTCGTTCAGTAATAAAAGTGAGGATCAGGTGTGATTTGCAGCTGCACTACTGTCAGAGCTGCTGTTAAAGAAAATGAATCAACACCTTCCGATCAATAAAAATCCAGAATTCAACGGCGCTGTGGTATTAGATCACATAATTGGATTGTAAAATTATTTATAGAACACTGCAATTGTGATATTTTGGAATATTGCAGTCTGTACAACCTAATATTTGCATATTCTGTAACTGGGTTTATTTTAATTGATGCTGTTTTCCGTGCTAACATGCTTGAGACAAAGTGAGAAGTCTTGTAGAAGAAGTGTCTAACATTTCTTAATTAATGTAAGGGTTTAACGTTTCTCTGGAAATGTGCAAAGAGATGATGTATAGCATGCTGTGTATGAAATGCAAGAGACATCGTCTGCTTGTAAGATGGCCCCCGTAGCAAGTGTGTTTCTTTTGCTCTGCTATAAAATGTGTGTCCTCTCTGAGTTTTTTGATCACGCTGAGCTCTGTGGATCTGAGCAGAAAGGCTAAAATTGACTGTCGTGAGGAGCCTCTCTTCTCTGACAGAAGGCATCACAGCCTGTGAATAATTCATGGCCGCTTTATTGGAGATCGGCTGAACGGCGTTAACATGCGGCGCTGCTCCAAAGTCAGGTGGCTCACAGATTGTGGAAAAAATTGACCATGGATTACTGATTAAAATATAGCTGATTAGATTAATTTAGAACCTCGCAATATACAATACAAAGAATCAAAGCCTAGAGAATCAGATCGGTTGACTCCCTTTGAAAGAGTCATTTGAAATAAAGAACAATTTGCACATCATTACCAAAAAAGGCAGGATTGGATGACCTTCCAAAGTTACCTGAGTTCTCAAAGTCCTTGTATGAAGCAGCCCAGGACTCGGCCATTCCCCGGAGTGTGTTCTCCATGATCTGCAGGTCGGTGGTGGGACAGTTGCATTGTGGGAATTCGTCAGCACACTGGCAGATGCACTGGTTGCTGCGACACACGTACTCTCCCTCGCCATTGCACATGATGTAACTTAGAGCAGACTGCACAAACTTCTCCTGCAGGTACTCCGGAAGGATCACCTGGAGACCTGCAGAGAACATAAAGACAATCAATACAATGGCAGTTATTGAGCTGCCATTACAGATAACCTTGTGGAAGTGTATCAAGAACAAAGAAGGTAGTTGACAGGATTATAGAAGGCTGGCTCTTGGTGAGTCTCAGTCTTTAAGGCTCTGGCTCTTGTTTAGTCTCAGTCTTTAAGGCTCTGGCTCTCGGTGAGTCTCAGTCTTTAAGGCTCTGGCTCTTGGTTAGTCTCAGTCTTTAAGGCTCTGGCTCTCGGTGAGTCTCAGTCTTTAAGGCTCTGGCTCTTGTTTAGTCTCAGTCTTTAAGGATGTGATTCTTGGTTAGTCTCAGTCTTTAAAGGCTCTGGCTCTTGGTTAGTCTCAGTCTTTAAGGCTCTGGCTCTTGGTTAGTCTCAGTCTTTAAAGGCTCTGGCTCTTGGTGAGTTTCAGTCTTTAAGGCTCTGGCTCTTGTTTAGTCTCATCTTTAAAGGATCTGGCTCTTGATAAGTCTCAGTCTTTAAAGGCTCTGCCTCTTGGTGAGTCTCAGTCTTTAAAGGATCTGGCTCTTGTTTAGTCTCATCTTTAAGGCTGTGATTCTTGGTGAGTCTCAGTCTTTAAAGGCTCTGGCTCTTGTTTAGTCTCAGTCTTTAAAGGCTGTGCCTCTTGGTGAGTCTCAGTCTTTAAAGGCTCTGGCTCTTGTTTAGTCTCAGTCTTTAAGGCTGTGATTCTTGGTGAGTCTCAGTCTTTAAAGGCTCTGCCTCTTGGTGAGTCTCAGTCTTTAAAGGCTCTGGCTCTTGTTTAGTCTCAGTCTTTAAGGCTGTGATTCTTGGTGAGTCTCAGTCTTTAAAGGCTCTGGCTCTTGGTTAGTCTATGTATTTGAGGCACTTGATCAGTCTTTGCAGAGAGAGCAAGTCCTCCAAAAGAGCATGATGAGGCTGTGAGCTGTTGGCCAAGACTTCCCCTGCTTCCCTCCTTCATTCCACCCAAGTACCAGTGTGTGAGGATTGGAATCCTGCATCTAATGATTTTCTCTGCATGACGCACAATTTGGTGTAATTTCTGCTGGCAGAATGGTGATGCAAAGCCGAACCAGAATGAGATGGAGGCTGCGATGACTGATTCTATTCTAGCTGTGTATATTAGACCATTAGCAAAGGCAGTGCACACACTCAGGTCAAATATCCATCTGTAAAACACGATGAGTAAGAAAAGCAGGGATTAGTTTCTGTAATGACGTCAACACACTGCGTTATAGTGTATGTGTGTTGACACACTGATGAAGTTTGGCCGCAGGTTGGTTTGACTTTGAAACGTCCCTCATGGGTGGGAGGGGTTCTCCATAATGGGATAAAAAGGAGCCGTGATTGATGCGTTCTGTCTTGATCTGCTTCGGCTTATTTACCAGGCCACACATAATATCCTTTCATGCGTGTGTGCTGTGAGAGAGTCACTGAAAGGGAGAGAATGAAAGAAAGAACAAAGAGCGAGTATTTGTTTCTGAGACACAGATAAAGGAAGTTCGTGATAGGGAGAGAGATCGAGAGAAGAGAGTCGGTTAAAAAAGGGAAGAGAGGACGTCCAAAGTACTCGAGGCATACAGGAGAGAGTGCATTAGAGACAAGAGTGGCACAGAGATAGCGAGATTGTTTCTAGTGCTCTGTAAAAGCTGGCTAATTTTTTTTTTTTTTCCTGAGAGCCACAAAGCTAAAACGCTATAAAAATCCTTCATAATAAAATGAACTTTTGAGGCTTTATTATCACTCCACAGCAGTCATAGCATGTCCATAGATCGTATCTGTATATATAAATGCTAGATGAAAGGCGTGTACTGTGCACTTCTACCAATAAACAGCAAAGAGAAGCTCTAAAAATTATATTAATAAGGAAAAAGAGGAAAAAAAGAGCTTGGGCACGTTCACCGGTGTAAGTGTACGAGTAATAAATAACAATTTGAAGCGGTCAGACATTAAAAAAAAAGGCTAACAGTGTATGCTAAGTTATTATGAGTGATAAGTAAGCAAACAAACAAACAAATAAATATTCAAAAGTTGCGTCTCCCATACTGAATGTAATATTCTCTAATATCTCCGCTTTCAATCTTTGCTTTTGAATCATCTCTCTTGTAATATTCGACCTTGTCTTGTCACCTATTTTTCATTTTTTTTAAACTCCTCGAAATTATATAGAAGTACATGCTCCCTTTTTGTTTTTTTTAATTTTAACATTCATAAGGTATGCAAACTTTTCCACTTAACTCTGTGTATACACAATAAACAAATACAGATTTAGCAATAATGCCGATGGGTGGACCGTGGGCACGTTATTGTTTATCCCAGAATTAGTGGAGCGTATCGCAGTATTGTGAACTCAGCAGGTTTCAAGGTAAACTGGCGTTTTCTCATAAGGCAAGATTTGCATATTCGTTGATTTTACGGACAGAAGAGCGAGGAGTCTAATGTTATGTTCGGTGATTGGATTTGTTCTTTTATTTCTTCTTCTTCACACACACACACACACACACACACGCACACACGTTTTTCTGCTGTACTTCAGTGATGATGTGAAAAAAACCCGGAGGTACCATGAGTGTGTTAGAGCTGATTCATATCTGACCACAAAGAGCTGGATGGCACCAGTGTGTGTGTGTGTGTGTGTGTGTGTGTGTGTGTGTGTGTGTGTGTGTGTCTCTCTCTCTCCATCTCTGAGCCAGTATTCATTTAGCATGATGTCTTCCTGAGCCTGAGACTTTAATGTGATTTGTGGATGAATCCAGATGGTGAGATTACGGATGAGTGCAGCTCGGCGGTAGCAGCAGCGGTGCCAACGGGCCCGAGTTCACAATAACAGCTCTCACTCCCTCGTTCTCTCCCTCGTTCTCTCCTTCGTTCTCTCTGTTACACTGCCACGGCACTGCCACTAGGTCGCCTAATCACACCCAGAGCGGGGCTTCACCTCACCCACTCTCTCGTGCTCTTCCTCTCTGCGGCTGTCTCCTAGTCGCTCCCTCGAATGGTTTCGTTATATCTTGGCTGTAATGAGAACGTCAGATTAACACATCCGTCTTTCTCACTACATCACGAACGCTGTAAGTCTCAGACACAGAACATATCCTTTTTCAATCTTTTCAAGCCAACACGTGTGTAGTGTCTTAGTAAGGAAAACTGTCTCTTAAACTTTAGATGTCGGTGAAGTTGTATCATCAGTTCCTTACTCGTGATGAAGAAGCATACATAAAAGATGAACTGCAGAGAGATATGGCGAAGTAAAGCCATCACACCCGTATGTGGTTCCTCCCCAAACTGTTACCACAAAGTCTGAAGCACACAACAGAACGTCTTTCCAGCATGACAACGGCCCAGTGCACCGAGCGAGCTCCGTGAAGACATGGCGTGAAGAGCGAAGCCTCTTATAACAACAAATCTGGAATGGGATGTTCAAAAAGCACGCGAATGCGATGGTCAGGGGTGCACAAACTTTTAACCATATCGTGTATTTTATCTTCTGGTTAAATAAATAAGAAATAGATAGATTAAATAAATAAATAAATAGATAGATATTTAATTTTAAAAAAGAAGAAAGAAAGAAATGATAGAAATACTGATGCTCAGTGAAACAAACAGCTGATGGTGCTTTCATCTTCTTCTGATTTAATATCGTTCTTATTTCCTCCTTGTCTTGCTATCTTTCATTCACATCCTCTTCGCCCTTTCATTTTTAACTTCTTGCTACATCACTCGCTTTATCTCCTCCTCCTCCACTCTTTAACCTTTATATTCTCCCTTACTTCCTCCTCTCTCTCTCTCTCTCTCTCTCTCTCTCTCTCTCTCTCTCTCTGGCCATCACCCAGATTACACGTGACATTATCTCACACTCTCTCATTGCTTTCACACTTTTTGGAAGCGCAGAAAGCTAAACAGCTGCCAAGATCTCATAAACACAGCATACTGATGCTGAATCTCGGAAGCTGACTTCGCTCGAGTCTCGTAACGGCCCGTTCTCTGGGGAGGGAGAACGTGACGGGCGGCGAGCAGAGGAAAGGCGGAATAGACGGAAGGACGGAGACGTCCGTATGGGTAATACGCCGCTGTCCTTTGCGCTGTAATAACAGCAAGACGAATCACGCTCGCAGATGTCCACACTGAGGGATTTCTTCAGGCGTAAGGCGTAATGTGGTTCCTCTGCGGTTCCTCTCGAAGAATGACGCCAACAACTCGGTACACTTAATGGACTAAGATAAACTAAAATTTGAAGAATGTACTTGCTGCTGTTTGGGAATGTTGGACTCTGTCCTGTGCCAGTGAAACCAGTTCAGTGCGCTGCCCCCGGTGGTCTGGTCTATAAATTACAGGCCCGTCTCATCTAATTGCACATCGTACATCATTCAGTGGCAGTGAAATTCAGTTGCTCTTGGCGTCAGAAACTTTCAGACTTTCAGACGCACGCTTCAGCGTTTACAGTTTATAAAACTTTTCCGATTTTGTATGACATACAAAGGCATACTGAATTAAATGGTGGTGCGAGCATCACAATGAACTCTCT
Source organism: Pangasius elongatus (assembly GCA_033441825.1). Taxonomy (NCBI): domain Eukaryota; kingdom Metazoa; phylum Chordata; class Actinopteri; order Siluriformes; family Pangasiidae; genus Pangasius; species Pangasius elongatus. The sequence continues at coordinate 1,560,349 of JAKKZN010000027.1, read as the reverse complement.
CTCTCTCTCTCTCTCTCTCTCTCTCTCTCTCGAACAGCTAAGATGATCTTTAGGCTGTTAGTGGCAGCAGTAACTCCATTTCATCACACCACATGGTTGTTGATTATTTTCCTCAAATAGAATGGCACGGAGTGTTTTATTCCTCTTATACACAGCAATTTTCTGTTTATTACAGGATGTGTCATAATCCATTTCTATCCGTTTATAGTTACATTTGATGTTGAAAACTGTTCTCACATTATCTCATAGCAGCTAGAAACAGTTTTTTTTCCCCTCAGCAGCATCTCTTGTCTTTTTTATTTTTTTTCTTATCAAAATGGCATTCAACTCCTCCATGCTCATCTGTGCACTGTGATGTTTATCTCTCCTCTAAAACACCCACTTTGGCACAGGACGTGTCTTGTAATTAGCTGATTGGTCCAATCGGCGTGTTGGAACTTAACACTAAAATAATAAAACAATAAAATATGCAGTTCAGCGATGCTCCTGGACATGGATTGGGTACACTGATTCGGTGCTCTGACTGTAGGCATGTTGATTCCTGTTTGAATCTTTGCCACATGAAGAAAAATACATATACATACACACACATATATATATATATAAAAGGTTTTCAGCGTGTCAGCCAACCTCCATGGCGCAGTGGCAATAAGTGAAGCAATTACACAACCTCTGAACAGGATGCTGTTATTCCAGCTCTGTAATATGCACTCAGCTTGACGTTTTTAAAAGCGGCGGTCTCTTCAGCGTCGTAAAAAAAAAAAAAGGACGTGTATTGAAAAATATCGATCAATTCATAAAATCATTTACAGGGTAATTTTATTGCCGTACGGCTGTATTATAGCATCAATCATAATAACGCGAGTGTATTTGAATTCACACATGGAAAAAAAAAAAAAGAGGGCAGAATGACACGGTGAGGAGGAAATTGTATATTACTCTCATCAGTCATGCGGTCACAGTCATATCGGCTACATGGACTGATCTTACATCTTATCGACGACTTCTTTCACATAATGCGAACATGATGTCGAGAGGTCGTTCCTGTCAGGTGGAAGCAGGAGAAGCATAACCGCAGAGAGGGCTGAGATCGCACGCCAGCGTATGTCCAGCGTTCAGCCTTGCTGGTGATGTTTCTGCGCTCTGGACAGCGCCAACGCCGCGGGCAGCTCAGCTGACTCTCAACCTGTAATTTGGTGCACCATGTAATTTCTTCCCTACCATTTTTAGACAGAGGACATCTTGATTACCAGCACATCAATGTGTGTGATTTTTTGTTCTTCTTCTTCCCTCCCAACTAACTGTCCTCACTATTGAATATTGAATAATTTACTTCTGCCCATGCACAGTATACAAGCGTCAGTACTAGCACTTGGACATTATTAACTTTAGTTTTATGTTTGAATAGATCCAATACGCCTTGGGGTCAACAGTCCAGAGTAATGGAGAGTGTGGGAAAGAGGTGAAGAAGCGAGTGGAATGGGTGGAGAAAGGTGTCAGGAGTTCTGTGTGATGGAAAAATATCAGCGAGAGTCAAGAGGAAGGTGTAGGAGACAGTGGTGAGAGCGGCCATGCTGTATGGTTTAGAGACAGTGGCACTGAGGAAGAGGCAGGAG
>JAKKZN010000027.1:1512830-1531170 GCA_033441825.1 Pangasius elongatus | reverse complement strand
GGGATGGGAAAACTCATAGCACTTGTTAGGACTTCTGGAACATCTTCTGTATACTTAGGCAAAATTATGCTTTACTCGCAGTTCCCTTCAGATAATCACATTTACTAAATCTAAAAGTAAAAATACCCATGGGAAAAAAAAAACAGATCACTGCAGTCACACACAGAATCTCAAATACTGAATGCATAATTAAAATAAGTGCATCTATGTTTGTCTGGCTTAAGGCTGTGTGGATTTGCAGTCCATTTTCAGTCCACTTACCTCCAAGCGTAGCTGAGATGAGGATGTGAGTACCATATTTCTTGATGATGGTGTCGATGAAGTGCTGCGTGGATGGACGCCGTCCCAGAAGCCTCATGCTCCTCTGGAACTCGGGCATGAGGGGCACGGGATTGCGGATCAAATCCCGCCGCTCGATGGCTGTGTTCCTCACCTTCCAACGTGCAAACTCCCTGCAAGAGAAGGAAGGCAGATGCAACCATTAGGAACAAAATGACTAACTCTGAAAACCAATGCAGAAGATAAGAGTTCAAGGACTCAATATGGCCACCAATGAATGTTGTTATTGCTGAGAAAGGACTAGTCAAGGGTTTTAACATGTTTTGATATTTTGCATAGCGTACGGTATAGGAAAAAAATAAAGTGCAAACTATTGGCTTATTAAAACAGTTATGGCAGGGACAGCTGTATTTTTTTTCCCTTATATGTTCTCATTTAATCCAGTGAATTAAGACAAAGTACTACTGTTTCTTTCATCAGACACAACAAAAGCTAAATCTGTTGTTTTTTTAATGTTATTTAGCGACTTTGGGCAAAATCCAGATGCGTCCTTATTAATAATCAAACAAAGACAAGGACCGGCAGAGCAGAAAGATAATATGAAGCAGCCAATCATATTTAGCCTTGAGTACAAAACAATTAAAAAAAAAAAAAAAAAAAAAAAGCATATCAGAATCCAAATAAAGACACCCACAATACTTTCTTGTCAAAACGACAGCCGTCTGCCGGCTATCATTGTTTGTGATTGCTATCTTAATTAAGTACATGCAGTTGAACATCACACTTGAGTTGATTTCCGCCAATGGGCAGACTGTAGGCTTGCTAATCTCCTATATTGGCCAGATTACTTTTCATTTGAGCTTCACTATAGACAAAGAAACACACTTCCTGTAATGAAGCGCAAAATTGAAAAACTCTTGACAAAGGCATGAAAATGCATCCGAGGTGCATTCCGGTGCAAATCACCCCATCCGAGTGTAACTAAGCATAAATGAAAAACATTATCAACGGGTCGGAGAGAGAGTAAGAGACCCAAAGTGGTTCATTAAGCTTTGAATCAGCGCTGCTGGGTTATTGCCATGGAGATCTCTGGCATCAGCGCCTGCCGCCACTTGAGTCTTCGGCCTCGGGAGATGTGTTAATCATTAGGATGGAAGAAACAGGGTAACAAGGGACATGGACAATGGATCTCGAGGGTTTGTAATTGACTTGAGCTTTGCCTCAGAGGATGTACCTCGACATTAAACCCTTACCTGCTTACTTCCTTCAACAGCCTTAAATTAAATTGCCTTGGTGTCTTGGGGTACTAACCAATAAACTCAAATTTCTGCTTCATGATTTCACATGATCAGATAATTAGGAGACTTGGAAGCCATTTTTCTTACACATCCTCCAAGCCAGGGAGTGAATAAACTAGGACAGGTCTCCCTCGTACTTATTGGGCTTATTATTTTTCGAGGCAGGATCTATCATGCAGACAAGGTACAGCACTTGATGGCATCAATAAACACCCATAAATCCTCAAAACAAGTCTTGTCCTTTGTGGTACACTAAGATAAGACTACACTTTAGTGGAAAATTGATATGTTACAGTGGCTTGGGTTAAAATAAGCATACGATTAAAAAAAAAAAAAAAAGAAATGTACAGACAGAAGCAGACAGAGAGTGAGACAACCTTTTTGTTACCATGTTTGGTAGTGTTATGACTTGAAACAAAATGAATGCACCTCTCTATCTGCCTAGACGTGTGTGTAATAGCTTGTCCCACATTGTCCTTTTTATGTCATCAACGAGGCCTAGTGATACAATGCAATTCTCAGTATTAATAGTTTGATTGTCGAGCTACGGATAGATATTAGATTTTAACCTCACATCTAATACCACGACCCGGCATCACTGAATATAATGTTCTCTGAGGGTTTAAGAGCTCATCGCAACCTTCTGGTGCTCGAACTAAAAGATTCCACCCCTGTGACAAGCATTTGTAAACAGACAGACACAGTCCCCTTTTTCCTGAAAGTGAATAAGATAATCCCCCTCTTATCAAGGCACTCACATTGCCTTATTTATTTCCGCTGGGAACTGCTCGGTGTGGCTCAGTGGAATGTGTGAATGGCGCAGTGTTTCTGGAGGTGTCGAGCAATCAGCGGAAATTTCGGAGGGCTTTGAGGTTGGCGTCGTAATGAAAACATCACCAGGCAGCTGGTAGCACCAGGCATCAGCGTACAATTAAGTCTACCTGCATGGGGTCGGCCCACGCAGCGCTGCCAGCGCCAGAATAATTTCTGACTATGACACGTCCTTAGTCAGACATCTCGCAGAATCACGATCAACAGGTTTTTACCTTCGGGCTGCATCGGATTTCCCTGCTATTAGCCAGAGCACTGCGAAAACACTGGGTGATGCTAATTCAATTGTGCAGCTGAGGTTCTCTGCAGCCCACGTGACAGGTGAAGCTCACGGGCTCTCGCCTTGTGAAATGGATCTAAGCACTTTCTAATTACTGCTCTTCAAGGGAGTGGGAGCAAATATATGCAAATTGCACTGTGTCTGCCTTGGCATCAACAAATCTCAAGGTAAAGTAGGCCAGATAATGAGGCGTATTAAGCCTCTGCATAAAGTTGCACCAGAGAGAAAGACAGGGGGAAATAAGTGTGTGTGGGTAGTTATGAGGAATGTCTGAGAGGAATGTGCACTGCTATACCTATTAGATCCCTTAATGAATGACAGCTGCAATGGATTATGGATATCATTGAAAGCAAAATGGTATGAGAAGACTACAGTGTTTAGCCAGAAGTTATAATAAAAACAATCAGGGATAAAGAGTGGATTTCTTGCTATCCTTATTGTGGGGCACATCAGCGTTTTATTAAGGGTTCAGTAAATTAGAGCTAGCAACCAGATTTTTGAAAAGACTCTCAAGCCTCAGAAGCATTTACAGACCATTGTTAGCTCTTAGGTACTGTAGCAGCCTAACATTGTAAGGCAGGTCTTGAAACCCCTTTACTGCACATACTTTGGAGGCTTTCTGGGTTATTTGGCTTCAGGAAATGCTAACTCCACAAAGTTTTCTGCGTCGCTAACAACCAGAGTTTCTCACACTGGCGTACGATCAAGTGTAGCTTGTAGCTCAAACATGCCCCTTAGCCCCAGTCATTAGCCATATGTGCAAGCATATGCAGTTTGGTCCATATGTTAACAAACTGAAAAATAGAGTTCTTGTGATTCAGCGTTTTAGTCGCCTGTTTGATAATGAATTGGCTATGCAGATGACCTAATGCAATCGCATCAGATTTCGTAGGTCAACCATCCGCCAGATCTACGATGGAGAAAACATTCTTTAAGCATTTTAAACAAGCATAACGCACATGAAGACATGACAACTTTTCCGAAGGCTGTGTCGTTACTTTTGCCACATATGTTTCGCCTCATCTTTCCCCATATGCCTCCCTGTAACACCATGCAGCACTGCGAGATGTGAAGAACCCTATGTTTGTTTGCTCATGTGTAAACACATCTCAAATCTGTTCATCTTCCTCTTTTTTTGTTTTAGCTTCTCTCTCCTCTTTTGATGTGCGGAGACCAAGCACGGGCTTCCTGTCACAAGTTAATTCCCCAGCGACCTCATTTGAGAGCGCAGCCGACTCCGACGCAACATTTCTGCCGAGCCGTGTGTTTATTTCTCATCGGCGAGCACAGACAGACAGCCGCATAATCAAGCGCAAATCGGTCTTCCAGCACGCCTCGTTTGAGAAACGGATGGATCCCTGCGGCGAGTGATTTTTGGTTAATTGGTGCACCAGCGGGTTCGGTAATGTCCAGTTCTATTTCTACCCAAGAACAGAGGCAGAATCTAACAAGGAACAAATGTAGTCATGCTGATAACAATATTCGCCAAGACCTACAGGACTCACGTCGAGTTTATATCTGATTGGGACTGCCTGGTGATTAACTGCAAATAGTTTCAAGGTGGGAAATTTAGCACTGGAATTATTTTCCATCTAAAAGATTGAGTCCACACTCACAGTAAACGATTTTCCCTCATTTTATATTTTTATATTGATACTATATCGAACCCCTTTAAAAAGCTAAGAGCGCTTAACCATCCAAAGAACCCCCGAGGTTCTTGTAGAACTACGTTAAAGAGCGATGGAGTGTTTTCTTTGGAAGCATGACAAAATATGACAATTAAAGCGATGAAATGAAAAACAGTTGGTAGTGGAATGCCAAAGTTCGTAGCTTATTTTGTTGAAAGCAAGTCTGTTGATAGAGTTCTACATAGTACCTTAAAGGTTTGCCTCAGAGGAACAACGTATTAAACCTTTCAGGAGCTAGATGCAACCTTTCTCTGTAAGAGTATGATAAGGCTCAGTAGACCACGGATAACAATTTGCTGCTTTGGCCCCTTGGGGAAACCAATGAACGTGTGTTTAAAGGTGTGTAGAACCCTATGACAAAGGCTTCCTGTTAACTATCCCAGGACTATTTAAGGAAGGTTTTTAAAGTGTAGAAGACAGTAAAATCTTCCAAAAAACATCCAATCTTCAAGGGGAATGTGGTTGTCCCTCCGGGGGTACCCTTAAGGGTTCTATATAAAACCCTGTGATAAAGGGTTTCTCTTTCAGAGACAGTCAATTACAGTGCCTTTAAGAACCATTAACAATCCAACTTTTAAGAAAGTACAAAACAGTTTCTTTGTGAAATCTCCACATTCAACCTTGCATCCATGCAAATTCAGACCCTTTAAGAGTTCTTGAGTTGTACCTCTAGGGGAACCCTTATTGGTTCTATATAGAACCCTATGACAGGGTTTCTCTTTTAGAGCAGGTCAAGCAGAATGCCTTTAGAAAGCAAAGCATCATTATCAAAAAATAAAACCCTTGAGGAACACATTTTACTAAGAAGGTAAAAGACAGTATGCTCTGCAAAATCTTTACATCTAATCCTGTGATCTCTGATCTACAATCTTAGAAAATGTAGAACCATTAAAAGGTTCTTCAGTTTTCAATCAAAATCAAAGGCCTTAAAAATCCAGTCCTGTGTCCATGAAAAATTAGAATCATTAAGGGTTCTTCAGTTGTGCCTCTGGGGAACCAGTAAAGATGCTATGTAGAACCCTGTGTAAAAAGGTTTCGCTTTCAGAGAGGGTCAAGTAGATGTTTAAAACCATTAACTATCTGAAGAACCGGAACTCTTAAAGATCTCTGTGGAGAACCCTTTGACAGAGGGTCAAGCAGAATGCTTTTGGGGAGATAATTATCCAAAAAGTTATGTTCTGTTAAATATCCACATCCAATGCTCATAGAAAATGGAAAACCATTGAGGGTTGTTCTGTTGGGTTTCTCTTTCAGAGATGGTCAAGTACAATGGCTTTAGGAAGTTAAGTACCTTTAATAATCCAAAAAAAAAAACACCTTTTTATTCTAAGAGTGTAGAAGATAGTATGTTCTGGAAAATCACATCCACTCCTGCTTCCATGGTTTCCATGCCAAGGTTTTTTTGGGTTCTCCTTACAACATGATGTCTCCCAGGTAGAATTCTAAACCTCTGAAGAATGTGTTAAACACCTGACCAGCCATATTTCATCTTCTCCTAAAGCAATGTGAATATGTGCTGAAGAAATATTCAGTAACTGTGTTGAACCGTGCTGATAACTCATCCACGGCGGCTCGGAACTAAAGCCCCACTTGGCCTGTTATGTTTTTTTCTCGGATGCGACGTGCTGCACTGCTTTCACGAGAACACCAATCCATCAGCGGTGAGTCGCCTACGCCGTGTCAGGCCCCCGAAAGCAATTTCACCGGGAGATTCATTTTTTCCATTAAAAGTGGGTGACATTAAGAGCGAACACGGCGGGATAATCCACGGCGCAGAATGGCCGCGCTGAACGGCCGACCCTGACGGCACCATGTTTCACACAGCGAGAGAAAATGAAAACGCCTGTCCACACCTTCCTGGAACAACAACTGTTCAGAGGACGCCTTCTCCTTCGCCTTGGTCTCTTTGGGCTCATAAGAACACACCCACAAACACCTACACACACACACACACACACATATACGCCTACAAACTCCAACCACCAAAACACGGCACCCTCCGAACACGCTCCTAACAATCCCTTCACTTTTGTTAAGACGCCACTCCAGTGATCCGCATCCCAGTGGAGCGGTTTGCATTTCCTCCACATTTGTAGCCGACCACGCATCATCTGGCATTAGCGAAACAAAAGGAGGCTTGACAGAGACGCAAAGCTGTGTTTGTGTTTGTCAAACATTCGGCTGCGTGCCAATTTCATTCTCGGCTTCCTAATTAGGAATGATAGAGACTGGACATAAATGTATTTAAAGCAGTTTCACGAATACAATGGAGATCTTCAGCAAAAAAAAAAGAAAAGAAAACAATGGCTTGTTATCGCTTGTATGATGTATGATGTAGAACTGATAACACGATTAACTATCAGTGCTCTGCTTAGTATTTCATTACTGTTTGCACGTAACAGGTATGTTATCGGTATGTTGTATATTAAAGTTTCACAATTTCAATTAAAAACGTTACATCACAGTGCCGTTAAACCCTGGATTCTGATTGGACAGAGGGCGTTTTCTATAACAAATGTATCATATTAATGGCAGGCACTCGATATAAATGTGCGTAGTGATTGATGTCGTGAAGTTTCCCGTAAGGCGACATTTATGTAACATTTACGGAAGGAGTCTCCAGTGTCGGCGAGATGTGTTTACACTCTGTGCTTTCTTGGTAACGTGACAAGCTTGGGTTTGTTTGTCTCATTAACGTTAAGAGGAAGAAAAAAGAGAGGCTGGTGAAGCTCTACAACACAAGTGGGAACTGGAACTGACTTGTTTCACATGTCTTCATGAGAAATGTAACCGTAAATGGATAGAACGTACAACAAAGTTGTTCTTTAATAGTTAAAAATGTAATCACTGACAGATTGCTGTTTTGTGCTGTTACTGGAAAATAATAAACCTTATGCTAGTCATTCGTGAAGGTTTCTTCAAGGCTAAATTTGAAGATGGATTAAAAAAAAAAACATATATCCTTTGGAAAATTGTTTGTTTTTAGTTTGTTTTTGTTCTTGTTTCCTGAAATATTCCTTGTCTGCCAAATTAAAATTGTGTGCTTGATCCCAACCTTTTTCATTCGTTCACTTAAACAAATCTCAAGCTGGGGAACGTTAGCACTAAAGTCTGTTCCTGTACTCTTCCTAGCGAATCAGTAAAGCAGAGCAGGATTCCGTCACGTGACTCCCGCAGCCTGGAATAACTGCTCAAACGCCGTCTGACTTCCCTTCCGTGCAGGTCGTCGCGTCAGTCTCACACAGACGCCATGTTTATTTTAATAGGACTGGAGCATGCTTAGTTTCGCTCCACAGACTTCAGGAGCGAGTCTCCCACGCTCTCACCTTCAGCCGTCTGCTGGGCGTTTAGAGAAACGTTTGGGATTTCATAATGACAGTTATTCCTGTAATAAGGACGTTTGTAGTTTCCTTTAATAAGAACTCATTCAGCCATCATTTCAGTTGTCATCATTATTGCTGCGCAATTAGCAAGTGAAACAGCTGAAACTGTGGCCCTGAGGTGCCATTTTCTCTCTCTCTCTCCCTCTCTCTCTCTCTCTCTCTCTCTCTCTTTCTCCACCTCACATCTCTCCTCTTCTCTTTATTTATTTATATAACTGCCCTACTCACATTTTACCTGCTTCTCTCTTTCTTTCTCTCTTTCTCTCAAAGCCTGAGCTGTTCTCTCTCCACTGTGTCTCGAGGGGAAGGAGAAGAACTTTCTTTCTTTCTTTCTCAGTTTATTAAGTCATTAATTCAGTCATCTATCTATCTATCTATCTATCTATCTATCTATCTATCTATCTATCTATCTATTTGTATAAAATCATCATTAATACATTTCTTAATTAGTTAATTAATTAATTATGTTTGTTATAGTTAGGTAATTAGCTGATTAGTTATTTAGCTATCTAAAATCCTATCCATCCATCCATCCATCCATCCATCCATCCATCCTTTCAGTCAGACTACTGGATGCAGCCGCAGCAGCTCAGCGTATTAAAGGATAAATGTGGGCACTGAGATGTTTCTGTCCTCACATTAGCGCACAACGCAAATCAATGCGTTTTTTTTTTTCTGCTGTGCTTCGGGCGCGTCGGTCCTCCGTCAAGCCCGAGATGCTCTGTGTGCGTGACGGTTACACAGAGACACAGAGACACAGAGACACAGAGTCACAGAGCCACAGAGCCACAGAGCCACAGAGACACAGAGCCACAGAGCCACAGAGACACAGAGCCACAGAGCCACAGAGCCACAGAGACACAGAGCCACAGAGCCACAGAGTCACAGAGACACAGAGCCACAGAGACACAGAGCCACAGAGCCACAGAGCCACAGAGTCACAGAGACACAGAGACACAGAGCCACAGAGACACAGAGACACAGAGACACAGAGTCACAGAGACACAGAGCCACAGAGACACAGAGTCACAGAGCCACAGAGCAACAGAGACACAGAGACACAGAGACACAGAGTCACAGAGCCACAGAGACACAGAGTCACAGAGCCACAGAGCCACAGAGTCACAGAGACACAGAGCCACAGAGTCACAGAGACACAGAGCCACAGAGACACAGGGCCACAGAGCCACAGAGCCACAGAGCCACAGAGACACAGAGTCACAGAGCCACAGAGCCACAGAGACACAGAGTCACAGAGACACAGAGTCACAGAGTCACAGAGACACAGAGACACAGAGACACAGAGTCACAGAGCCACAGAGCCACAGAGACACAGAGCCACAGAGACACAGAGTCACAGAGACACAGAGACACAGAGTCACAGAGACACAGAGTCACAGAGACACAGAGACACAGAGACACAGAGCCACAGAGCCGAGTGATGGTTTGGGGTCATGGAGGGGTAAAGACATGAGCGATGAACTGGTGCTCAGTCGTCCGATATTAACTTCCATCCTCCAGCTGTATGTTCAGGCACACGTTCAGTGCACTGAGAGAAAATAAATAACTTATTGATCTGTTTGTTTGTTTGTTCACCACTGCAGAGCTTTAGGATATTAATAATGACCAGGTGTTTCTGCATAGGTATCGTACACTTAACAAAACAAACAAAAACAAATAAAAATACTGACTAAAAAATGAACAAAAATGACTAAAATAACTATTTTATTGATAATAATAATAATAATAATAATAATAATAATAATAATAATAATAATATACAACTGTTAAAAAATACAAATTAAAAAATAAAAATTATTATTATTTTCCACTTCTGTAGCATAAAACCTAAAGTAAATTAATTTAAATTTTAAATTAAAAAAAGTAAATAATACATGTATTTTTCCATATTATTTGTTTCTTTTTTTTTTTTTTTTGGTCTAAAATTGCCTTTATTTATTTATTAAGTTAGGTGTTTGGCTGGTTGGTTGGTTGGTTAGTAAATATGTTAATTATCTAAAATTTAAATAAAAAATCTGTTATCTATGTTTATGATTAGATGCAGCTAATAGAGCTAAATCTCTTATTATTCATGGATTTCTGGCAAACGCTTCTTTCTGTCTTTCTGTCTTTCTGTCTTTCTTTCTTTCGCCTCTCCTGTGAAGGCAGAGGAGAGATGAAGCGACATGTCGCTGTGTAGCACTGCGTGTTGAAGCTGTAATTGTGTGATATATGAATCTGCACACTGGAACATCATCCTGAGGGATTTTACACAAAAAGGGATGAGCGAGATCTTTGATGCTGGTCGCCATGGAGACCACCAGCTGTGCAGCTGCTGCATAGTCAATCTCAGCGTGTAGTGTGATTGTTGTGCGTGCTGGATTTGTGTTGACCATATCGCCTCATATCCCTCAACACACATCCCTCAAACCCTCAGCTAGAATTGTGTGTGTGTGTGTGTGTGTGTGTGTGTGTGCAGAATGAAATATGATCGTTAAATGTTAACTGATGAACAGATTCATGCTTCCTTAAAAAAAATGGTTTGTAAATTCTGGAAAAAATAAAACAAAATGTACTCTGATTAAGATTTTTTTTGTTTTTTGAAAAGCCAATGAAATTCTCTATACAAAAAGATTTTCTCCTTTTTATTTTTACTTTTTTTTGCATGTTGAATCATTGTGGATTTCTATCAGCGAATGATAATTAAAATACTGTAGCATAAATGTTAGTTGAAATACTTATCTGTTGAACTTTTGGCTATAAAAAGAGAGAAAGATATAAAAATGTTTCTTTGTTTCTGTGTATTTGTAGGCACGAGTGAGTCTTTCAGAAGTCAGAAGTTGGACAAAAACACCACCACCGCCGCCTCTCTCTCTCTCTCTCTCTCTCACTCTCTCTCTCTCTCTCTCTCCCCTCCTCGTTAATTGTTTCTTCGTCCTCCCCCACCGCTCCGGCTCACTGCAGCTCTCCAATATGTGAGCGGAGGCGAGGCGAGGCGAGGCGGCCATGCTGCCTCCATCTGTCCAGAGTGGTGTGAAGCTGCTCCCTCCCGCTGCTCCCTCACTGAGGACACGACGGCCGCTCACTCTCAGCTCCGAGTGCACACTACGCACACAATATATATGACAAGGACGGCGCTTCGCCATCTGCTCGAGCGGAGGCGCTAATGATTTTTAACAGTGTGGGGTTTACAGGAGCGAACACTGACCTCCATTACACGCTCCTACACTCCACTACACCCCACTATACTCTACTGCACTCCACTATAATCTCCTACACTCCACTACACCCCACTATACTCTACTGCACTCCACTATACTCCCCTACACTCCACTATACTCTCATACACCCCACTATACTCCCCTACACTCCACTATACTCTACTACACTCCACTATAATCTCCTACACCCCACTACACTCCCCTACACTCCACTACACCCCACTATACTCTACTGCACTTCACTATAATCTCCTACACCCCACTACACTCCCCTACACTCCACTACACCCCACTATACTCTACTGCACTCCACTATACTCTACCACACTCTACTGCACTCCACCACACTATACTCTACTGCACTCCACTACACTCCACTATACTTTACTACACCCCACTATACTCTACTGCACCCCACTATACTATACTACACTCGAGTACACCCCACTATACTCTACTGCACTCCACTACAACCCACTATACTCTACTGCACTCCACTACCCCACACTATACTATACTACACTCCACTACACCCTGTTATACTCCACTGCACTCCACTATACTCCATTACACCCCACTATAGATTCAAGATTCAAGATTCAAAGAACTTTATAGTATAGTGTGTACCCCACACTATACTATACTACACTCCACTACACCCTGCTATACTCCACTGCACTCCACTATACTCTCCTACACTCCACTACACCTGACTATACTCCACTGCACTCCACTATACTCTACTGCACTCCACTACACCCCACTATACTTTACTGCACTCCACTCTCCTACACACCCACTACACCCCACTATACTCTACTGCACTCCACTATACTCTACTACACTCCACTACACCCCGCTATACTCTAATGCACTCCACTATACCCCAATATACTCCACTACACCCCACTATACTCTATTACACTCTCCTACACTCTCCTACACTCTACTACACTCCACTATACTCTATTACACTCTCCTACACTCTCCTACACTCCACTACACTCCACTATACTCTACTACACCCCACTATACTCTAATGCACTCCACTATACTCCACTACACTCCACTATACTCTAATGAACTCCATTATACTCTACTACACTCCACTACACTCCACTATACTCTACTGCACTCCACTACACCCTACTATACTCTATTGCACTCCACTCCACTCCACTATACTCTACCACACTCCACTATACTCTACCACACTACACTACACCCCACTATACTCTACTACACTCTACTACACTCCACTATACTCTATTACACTCCACTACACTCCACTATACTCTACTACACTCCACTATACTCCACTATACTCTACCGCACTCCACTACACTCTCCTACACTCCACTATACTATACTACACTCCACTATACTATACTGCACTCCACTGTACTCTACTACACTCCACTGCACCCCAATATACTCCACTACACCCCACTATACTCTACTGCACTCTTCTACACTCCACTACACTCTCCTACACTCCACTATACTCCACTATACTATACTACACTCCACTACACTCCACTACACTCCACTACACTCTACTACACCCCACTATACTCCATTACACTCTCCTACACTCCACTACACTCTCCTACATTCCACTACACTCCACCATACTCTACCACACTCTACTACACCCCACTATACTCTACTACACTCCACTATACTCCACTAAAACCCACTACACTCCACTACACTCTCCTACACTCCACTCCACTACACTCTCCTACACTCCACTCCACTATACTCTACTACACTCCACTACACCCCACTACACTCTACTACACTCTCCTACACTCCACTACACTCTTCTACATTCCACTACACCCCACTATACTCTACTACACTCCACTACACTACACTCTCCTACACTCCACTGCACTCCACTACACCCCACTACACTCTACTACACTCTCCTACACTCCACTACACTCTTCTACATTCCACTACACTCCACTATACTCTGCTACACTACACTACACTCCACTAAAACCCACTACACTCCACTCCACTACACCCCACTATACTCTACTATAGTGCAGTGTTTGTGATGTTACAATATATAGCTTTAGTGGTTGGCTTCAATATAATTCCCGAAATAAATCTTTCATTCATTCATTTATACAGTAAACAATTGGGAACCACAACAATAGATGTGGCTAAAGGATAAGCTCGTGTTCCAATAATTTCTGGATATTTTGATTTTCAATTCTCGATATTAAAAAGCACTCTCCACCCACAAACACCTAAAGTAAACAAACAAGTAACAGAAATCTCTTCATTTCCTTTCACATGCCGAATTGTCCTTGTGTAAGCCGTCTGACTGTGTTACAGTACAGCTCTTTCTGAAGATCACGCTTCCTGTAATTGACCTAAAAAGATAAGCTGTCGCTCTAATGAAGTGTGTATGAAGGCGAGTGTGTGTTGTGCGCTGAGCCGGCGGCTGTGTCAGACCTAAACCCGAAATCTAATCAGCCAATCAGGCGCTAATACCCGGCTTATCGCTGAGCTTTGCAGCGACGAGACGCTCTGAGCTGATCTCGCATTGTGACGGCTGCATTTGTGTGCTAATGTGAGGGGAGGGAAAGAGGCTTGTTCTCACACACACACACATACACACACACACACACACACACACACACATACCGACATGTCAGCTAAGTTAATGGTGCTAAATAAAATGTCAGGGAGATGAGTGTGTTGTAAACACAAGCTCAATGTCTTATTGTGCTTTATTACATTAAATCTGGAAGGGTTTACGGACATGTAAGGGTACCACAGCAATTTGCCGATGATTACAATTTTTATCCATTTATAGTTACAGTTAATGTTGTGGAACGTCCTTGAAACAAGTTTCTGTTCTCGATTATGTTATAGCAGCTCTAAACAGCCATTCCTTCACCAGCCTCTCGTTCTTCTCTCTCTTGAAGTTAATAGGACTAAAGAACTCAGCTTGTCATGATACTGAAAAAATACACAAAAGTGTAAACTCCTCTGACTGTTACAAAGCACTGACGCTGGAGACTCCTTCCATACATCTCAAAAGCTGACCGTATCAGCGATGAAACACTTTTTAAAAGGGCTAGCACACAGTACTTTCCCAGCCTGGACTAGGAATGATTGTACAATAGTTTCATATGTATTACCTGCTGTATACATTATTAAAGGTGCTATATTGATTTTTTTTATCTTGTACTAGCACAAATAACATAATAAAATATGTACAGCATGATCTTAAATAATAGTTTAAGTGGTGCCCTCAGCACAAGTGTAAAAAAAAACTCTTTTATTTAGCAATGCTAACATGCTAATATCAGAGATTAGATATTAGCTTATTACAAAGATAAAACAGAAACTGCACTCATGAACTTCCTCGTCTATAATCATGAGCCGAATTTTGCTTATCTATTGTGTTATAACTTGGTCTTCAAGCAGCTGATTGGCCTGTCTCTTAGCTAGCGATGATAACATGCTAATATCATAGTTTATAGCTTTCAAGCAGGGGAATGTCCGAGTGCACTTGAAAGTGATGTCATGAGAGTGCTTGCTATTGCCGTGTTCACATTTCCCACCTCAGGATGCACGACATGCAAAGTGGAAAATACAAGCTAACCGGCTAACGTTAGTGATAGCTTCTCAAAGCAGTGATTTAACCAAGTACTGTGTCTGTATATGAACTGATCTAAAACCAATACTGCTATAAACTTATTTAACAGTTCAGAAAGGAAACTTTTACACTGGTCACAGTGTGAGCAGCCATGTTGATTCGACGTGACTCCATGAACAGCGAAGGAACTGCTGGATGAGAGACTACCCCAAGTAAACTAGTTGAAATTTCAAGCTGAGGGGGTGTTTTTGGTGGTTTTTACCGGTTGTAGGCGGGGAATTACAAGCTGCAACTTCGCCTTGAACGCAGCATAATGCTAACTCAGCGTAGGTTCTGGGGAGTGGTCTAAAAGTAGGAGTAAAAAAAAAATCATTTAAATATGATTCAGCACTACATATTTACCTTTTGGAGAGAGACCTTATCATGCTAAATATCATTAAAAATATTAATGGATATTTTCTAATGATATTTTCTTTTGACTGGGTCCCTGTAAGAATTTGCACAGTGTCCTATAGCATGATATTATATTTATTAAGTATGATTATTCATATTGAAAACGATCTGATTGTAATATTGGCGCAGCTGTTATAGAGTATATATCATTTCTCCTGACCCGAGTGTTCCTCAGGCACCGATGGGACTTTGTTAGTTTTCACCTTCACCGTTTCTTTTTAATCTTCCTGATTTTTCCTGCTTTTTGAATCCCTTCTTTTAGAAGTTGTGGTCACTTGGGATTGCCACATCCATCAACGCTGTTGTTTTCTGCCTCTTATCTATTATCACTATCTGCTTGCTCGTTGTTACTTGCTTATCCGGCTGCATTGTGGAAATCCCGCCGGATTTTACTCGAGCCCTTTTTCCCATCGCTCTTTGAAATTGAGAAGCCATATTGTCCTCACATACAGCGATCCTGTATTCCCTGTAATTCCCTGACCTCATGGAATAATGGCAGAATTGAATCTGAGGTTTGGACGCAAAATCAGCATGAACAGGATGATGACAAATAAAGCACTAAACTTTGGAGGAGATTTATTTTAACATAAATATACAGTTACTGTGTAAAAGCAGGTCATGTATTTTTCTTAAGCAAAAAAGAAAGAAAAAAACTGCTGCTTTTTCAGCCCGTACAAACGTTCAAGCTTCTGGTGCTCTTGTGGTCAAGTGATTTCCATTTAAACACAATGTTTAACTAAATATTCATGACCCAGTAATTAACACGAGCCACCTCTGGGTGAAATGTGCCCGGGGAAAGTATAACAGAAAGCGCTACACAGAATCAAATCAGCTTCAGAAAATCAAATTAAACTTTATCCACCTCATAATCTGCGCGGGTTACTGCGCTAATTCTGTTTTTTTTTTAAGTTATAATTAAAACAGGAAGTAATTCTGCTGTTTCCTTGCGGGGATGAAGTGTTAGGGTGTTTTCTGTCAGTCGCCTTCATGTAAATATTAACTATTAATAAAATTAACACCCACTTGCTGAACGGAGATCAAATTCACCACTGGTGCTGCGCAAAATTCATTATCCTATATAATCTGTACATTTAGTGAGTCTTCTTGTGCGTTATCTCATAGCTACATGATGTATAAACTGTGCTACATAAGGAATATAACACTCAGTGTTGTGCAATTGTAGGAAAATAATCAGTGATGTGATGGTGTCGGGAAGCAGAGTCACTGTTACCACCCAATATATATATATATATATATAAATATATATTTCTAGATGGTTTGCCAAATCTAGTCTCAGCCTCAGAGGCTCCGCCCACAGAATGCCGAGGGTTTGTACACTTTTCTGGCCACAAGCTTCAGAATCTTGAAGGATACGAGATGACTGAATCGCTGCATTTTCTTTATGCAGTTGTTTTCGAAGGTTTGGAGAATGTTCACACATTTTCGGAGCACAATATAATCACTGGACTGAAAAATATTAAGAGGATCATGTCTTCAAAACTGATTAAAAAGTATTTTCTGAAAGAGTTAGTCATAAGTAAATGTCTTGAACTTATGCCTTATTAGATGTCGGGTTTGTGATATTATGCCAAATTTGGTAGCATACAGTATAAGCTGTCAAGATTTAAATATGTCACGATATTGGCCTGAAATTGTGTTTACAATATTATCATGAAACAATAAAACCATTACTGTTCACATTGGCAGCATTTTATCCAAGAAGCTCGGTAGCATCTCAGTTCATCACGTCTAACGCTCTACTGTCTAATGTTTTTCAAACTTCGCCGAACTCTAATTACACATATAGGATCATCTAGGCTGCTAAAAAGAGCACCGAGTCCTAAAATCGCTCCCTATCTGAGCAGCCTACTTTAGTGTGTCACACAGGTGTAGTGTAACACTCTGCTCTGCTCTCCAGATCATTTTATAATCTGTTTCTTATTCATCCGAGTTTAGAACTGTTTATCGGCACGAGTCGGTTTTCGGAATCGGATGCACATCTTAGTGCACTCCATCCCCAATCACGCTCGGAAACTCATTTCCACTTCCCCATGCGGGTGAGCTCATGTACGGAGTGGAGATGTGGCCTACTGACTTATTTACTGAGCACTTAACCCTGCCAGCTCCGTTCCTTCACTAATTAGCCGCTCTTCCTGCTGGCAATTACCGGAATCCTGCCATGCCGGATGATTAGAGCAGGTTCAGAGTGTAGTGCGACATAACATATTTGGTGGGTGTTAATAGGTGACAATTCATATATAAATATATATATATATATATATATATATATATATATATATATATAAATATATATAAAATGGGCTAAAAAAAAATCCAGAAATATTCGTATTGATGTCCTTTTAACATTTCGACATTAGTGTGAGGGTCACGTCAAGGGTGAGAGGAAGACTGGAATCTTATTAAGTTACTCATGGACCTAATACAATGTGTGTGTGTGTGTGTGTGTGTGTGTGTGTGTGTGTGTGTGTGTGTGTGTGTGTGTGCTTGACACTGATTGGAGTGCTGTTGTGCACCAAGACAGACTGAAAACCCCCTTAATTATTTCTCACCTTGATGCTGACCTTTTGTTCAGCTCATCTTCCTGCAGAATCTGTCTCAGCCAGATCAGTGTGTGTGCGTGTGTGTGTGTGTGCGTATGTGTGTGTGTGTGTGTGTGTGTGTGTGCACCCAAATTGTCCATTCTTCTCGTCTCTCCTGCTATCTGGACGGCATCTAAATGATCCACCTCAATCTAATTACTGCGGGATGAGCCGAGCGATCCGGGCCGCCGCTCACTCGGGATTTGTCTCTGCTTTAAAAACAAAGAGACGGGATATTTTCTTAAAAGCGCGAGATCCGTGATTGCGTCTGCTTCTGTGCTTCTGATTCATGAAAGATCCGTTACCTGACACGGGATCGATATGTGATCTCTTTCATTTCATTACATTTTCGAATGCATAGTAACAGCTCAGTATAGTAACAAGGCCTTGTACAGTGGATGCGCCACATAAACAAATAAAAAAAAACGTCTGTAATTGTTAATATGGTGAAGTTTTCTGCTTTGTTTTTTTTTTTTAACATCTATGGAAGGAGTCTCCAGTGTCAGAGCTTTTGCAACAGTCAGAGGTAAAGCTGTAACTTTAAGTTTTCAACACAAATCGGATGTTCAGTTTATATTACTGCCGAATTCATGCTAATGTACTGCACGGAGAAGCAAACTACCGTAAATACTGGATTAGCACAGCTACTGTAAATACACTAATAAACTAAATGTATAAAAAT
>JAKKZN010000027.1:1499032-1512730 GCA_033441825.1 Pangasius elongatus | reverse complement strand
CCTGCCTCTTCCTCAGTGCCACTGTCTCTAAACCATACAGCATGGCCGCTCTCACCACTGTCTCGTACACCTTCCTTAAAAAATTGTAAAATAAATAAATAAATAACGATGCTCGATCAATATCTGTATTCATATGGGTTTGTATCTGTATGTGTATTCACACTCATTCGTATTTGGCTCATATCTGTATTTATATTTGCTTCGGATGATTTTAGCTGTTCATTCTTTATAATGTGTTCCTATTCGGTTTCAGCTCTGGACCACAGTCGTGGCCGCGAATTGTGTAACTCGAGCCTACAGCGTGTCATACGTGTATATGACGATATAACACAACCTTTATTGGACCTTTAAGATTCCCGTGGAGGGAAGAACGAGTTTTTTGCACAGCATTAAAAAATTTCACAACAACGATAAATGGATTAAAAAAAATAAAAATTATAATTGCTTCCAAATTGCTGTGTCATGAGAGGAATAAAACACCTCAGGACATGCTGCTAAAGATAATTCCGCTTCATTACACCACCGTGTCGTTGATTACTTTCCTATAATAACACAACACCGAGTGTTTTATTCCTTACTTATTGAACTGATTACTGCTGTATCGCTATCTTAGCTTAACTGGTGTATGGACCTGCTTAGCTACATGCTGCTGTGTTCCCGGACACGTTTTTATCCTCTGTGGACTGGGACTGGGTTTATATTGTGCAGTTCCTGCGTTTGAACCAGCTGGATGTGCTTCACAATAATTTCATTTCACAGTGAGTTCCTCTGATTGCTAGAAGCAAATAATAATTTAAAATGGAGTCTGTTCTTTTTTTTATTTTTGAGATGAGTGCCAGATTGAAGTCGTGGAACGAGCCGCATCGGCAGCTGAAGTTTCCGGACAGAAAAAGCAGCGAGCTGTGGATGTGAAGACAGGGACTTTGTGGAAATATGGCGCCTAAAAAAAAATCCGACATGAACCAGGGATTTGTTAATGTTTTTGCTTGGAGAAGCCGATTTGCTCCGAGGTCTCGGTTTCGTTATTAACCCGGTGGTGGAGCGACGCCTCTCCGTGCGATGCCAGAGACCTCTTTTACTCTTTAATAAAGGCTGAATATCACGATCGCCTCCTCGCAGTGATGACTTTATTATTTTCCATTCACCTCCTTGTTAAACCCTGGTGAAAGGAGACTCGCTCCGTAATGGATCCGAGCTCGACGGCTGTGTCAGAATAGCACGATCCGCCTTTGTTCTGTTCTCTCCTCGACACCTGATCAATAAGCAGATCGCCACGTTCATAAATATTTTCATTCTAAATAAGAAATCGTCCATCTCGCCCTTTGATTACTGCACAATGAGCGCTTGTGGCTCTCTAAAGTGTACTAATAGACAGATTAGCATTTATATTGGATTTCCCGTCCGCACGAGAGCCGCAGAAAGAGACCGAGAACAATGATCACGGAGTAAAGGGTGATCCGACCTCATCATCCAGTGTGTGTGTGTGTGTGTGTGTGTGTGTGTGTGTGGAAAAACAGCTAGCCACCCACATGGCTGGCCTTTATTCTCTCCCTGGCTCTTTATGTGGTCTTGAATTCTGATGTGACAAAACAGCAGAAACCGAATGAACCCACTCCATGTGTGTGTGTGTGTGTGTGTGTGTGTGTGTGTGTGTATTCCTCTCACGTTGCACGCTACAACGCAGCCATACACAACCCGTGTTAAGGCTTTGTAAAGGCACGTGTCATGGACAGCTCTTCAGTGGAGAATAATGCTGTAAACAGTGTGAGTCTCGACTCTGCATGAAACATGCATCAGTTCTGTTCTGCAAAAATAACACGTGACCCAGAAGCTGACGTGTTCTGTCTTGGTTTATATCAGAGATGTGGAGAAAGAAATTGGTATGACAGTGCACTGTGACAATGCTATGACTGTACTATAATTGTAGTGTAACAATATAGTAACACTGTACCATAGCGATACTGTAATNGATACTGTAATTACACTGTAACTATACTATTGCGATACTGTAATTACACTGTAACTATACCATAGCGATACTGTAATGACACTGTAACTATACTATTGCGATACTGTAATTACACTGTAACTATACTATTGCGATACTGTAATTACACTGTAACTATACCATAGCGATACTGTAATAACACTGTAACTATACAAAAGAAATACTGTAATAACACTGTAACTATACCATAATGATACTGTACTAACACTGTAACTATACCACAGTAATACTGTAATTACACTGTAACTATACCATAGCAATACTGAAACAATTTTGTAACTATAAAGTCACAATACTGTAATAATACTGTAACAGTGCAGTAACAGTACATGGACAATTCTGATCCTACACTAACTATAACACTACATAACAACAGCATAACTCTACTGTAACAACACTATAAGTATACTTTGATTATACTGTATCAGTACTGTAACAATATTCTAACTAGGGTTAATGTTCTATGGCTATAACATAACAATAGTATAATAATGATGCAACAATGCAATACTTTAACACAAAAAACACCATGACAATGCTGTATCTATACTGTAAAGATAATGTAACAATATCATAGCTATACTCTAACAATACAGCAATCATAACATCAATACATTGTACTAACAATGGTACAACAACACTGTAATATACTGTAAATACTCTGTAACAATGCTGCAATTATACACTAGCATAACAAAGCTGTGCTGATGCTGTAACAATACTGTAACGATATATACTATACTATACTCTAACAACACTAAGTAATAATGCAATATGCTGTAATTATACTGCAAAACAAATCATTACACTATATTTTAATATAGATGAGGATGTGACATCAGCATGTTGCTTTAAATATGCCTCAGTGAGGAAATGTGGATTACAGTATCTGTCTGTCTGTCTGTCTGCATGTCTGTCTGCCTGTCTGTCTGTCTGCCTGTCTGTCTGTCTGCCTGCCTGCCTGTCTGTCTGCCTGCCTGTCTGTCTGTCTGCCTGCCTGTCTGTCTGCCTGCCTGTCTGTCTGTCTGCCTGCCTGCCTGCCTGTCTGCCTGTCTGTCTGTCTGCCTGTCTGCCTGTCTGTCTGTCTGTCTGTCTGCCTGCCTGCCTGTCTGTCTGTTTGTCTGCCTGTCTGTCTGTCTGTCTGTCTGTCTGCCTGTCTGTTTGTCTGCCTGTCTGTCTGTCTGTCTGCCTGTCTGTTTGTCTGCCTGTCTGTCTGCCTGCCTGTCTGTCTGTCTCTGTCTGTCTGTCTGTCTGTCTCTGTCTGTCTGTCTGCCTGCCTGTCTGTCTGTCTCTGTCTGTCTGTCTGTCTGTCTGTCTCTGTCTGTCTGTCTGCCTGCCTGTCTGTCTGTCTCTGTCTGTCTGTCTGTCTCTCTCTTTTCAATATACTGTATGCCTATCTATCTGTCTATTTCTATTTTAAGGTCTGTTAGAGTCTGTCTGACTCTATGTTAATGTCTGTCTGTCTGTCTTTATGTCCCTCTCTCTATTTCAAAGCCTGTCTGCCGATTAAATTCCGTATGTCTGCCCATATTTACTCCACGTCCCATCCTGCCTCTTTTTGCCCCAATACCAAATAGACATATCTATATTTTATGATTTTCCATAAATAACTGTTGGAATTTTTCAGACACACACACACACACACACACACACACACACACACACACACATACACACAGTGTGACTGTACTGACCCGCCACCTACACGCTGAATAAAAGTCCTGTCACAGCACGAGTAACTCTGAAGAGCAGCATGCATTATTAACATTTCCGCAAACTTTTATAGGCCAGCTCTTTCCCAGTCGCGGTCCTCGGCACATTTTAGTGTTTTCTCCTCTCTAACACGGATCATAAAGAGTCTGGTACGGAGCTGAATCAGCGTAGATTAATGGCAAACACAAAACTAAGTGTCCCCAGGACTGGAGCTCTGAACCACAGCCACAGCCATAAAGACGGAGTCCCTTGAGCCATGAGCAATGGATTTAGGAAGCAGAAAATAAGAAGAGTAGCAAGATGCACAATGAAGCTCACGACCGCCCGAGCTCACGAAGAATAAAAACCTAAAGTGGAATCCAACACATGCTGGTTTTTATATTAAAATAAATTGCATGTGACTGGATGAGTAAAAAAAAAACTACTGCACACTTGAGCTACAACTTTTTTTTCCAATATAATTCCTGATTCATTTCTTTACAGGAAGCACTACCTAAGACCAGATCCTGTATGTTATCTCCTACGTTAAAATCTGATTCATTCATTACAGAAGGAATCTGTTAGGAATCAAGTTAGGTAATCTTAAACAGCTCTTAGATGTGAACGGATTCTGACTGGATTACCGTAAACACAAATCCATGCTATAGTCAGATAGCTAGTGTTGTAAAAATGGAGAAATAAAACCAAGGAGCGTTTCAAGGACTTCAGCAACATTGGAAGCAACTGGGAAACCTCCATGTTGTGCTGTTATAGAGAAACAATCAACAACAGCGTGGTGGGATGAAGCAGTGTTACTGTTAGCACCCTGAATGCATGGACCTGGGTCAAAAAAAAGGCCGGAGGTTAATTTTCTCATAAACAGACCTTTAGGAGTAATGGAAATGTTCTGGAAAGTGACGGTGACCTTTTCGGGCTAAGCCGCAGAGGCGGAATCTCGGCTCAGCTGGAGGCAGAAGGTCTCGTTTCTCGGAGCCGAGAGAGATTCGCTCGTCTGCAATCAGGCCGTTATTGTCCGGCGTTTAATCTCGTCCTGTAAAGAGGTGCTGAGGGAGAACCTGCACTTCCTGCTCAATCTTATTCCACACGCAACACGTCTACATCGCCATCGCCACGGCAACTGAACCCCGGCCGGGAGGCACCTCCTGTTCACGTAAAGAAGCTCCTGTGTGTTTGCTACACAATCAGCACCGTCATCATCCGTCAGTGTCATCGGCGTTACCGAAAGCGGAAGTGTGCTACGACGACTCCACTGACGCTCGCATCTAAATATCACATTTAAATATTCTTCTGTTTGTGGAACCCTTAATGGGTCTGTGTAGAAGCAGTGTAGATGTAGATGTAGAACCCTACAGCAGTGAGTTTCCCTACAACAAAAGGGTCCCAGATGCAGAACATTTATCTATTTACCCATCCATCCATTAATCCATCCATCCATCCATCCATCTAGAACCCTTTAGAAAGGTGCATTTAAGGAACACTTAAATGACTTAAATAAGGCAATCGATCAATTCATCTATCTATCTATCTATCTATCTATCTATCTATCTATCTATCTATCTATCTATCTATCCATCCATCCATCCATTCATCCATTCATCCATCCATCCATTCATCCATTCAACCATCTATTAATATTCTACTAAAACAGCTCTTGATGGTGTATTTTTTTTAAAGAATAAAGACTTTAAATTATAATTCTCTAATAACATTTGACTTACAGCAGTGCATTTTTTTAATTAAAACATATTAATCTTATAAAATTCTCCTTCTTTTGAATCACTCTTTCCTTCATTCCTATTCTCTTAATGGCTTTTCCAGGAGATTACTGAACACACTGTACACATACTGTATACACCATACGAGGAATAACACGCCGCTTTACTCTCAGAGAATCTGCTCTTTAAATCTGATGGGGTTTTTTTCATTCCTGGAGAATTTCTTCTGCTACGATCTGAATCATTTTCCTGTTTTTGTTGGTTTTATTTCCACTCCTCCTCCCATGTGAACCACTCTGTGAGTGCCACACAGTCTCTCTGATCCTGGATCAGTTTGTAAAACAGACAAATGTAATTTTTTTCCCGAGAGGTTTGAGGATGGAATGCATTCTCACACGCTCCTGCGTTCTCGTGGCAGAACACAAAACACGCAACTTTTATTCCGATTACGGCCGTTTGATGGATGAGCCTCTCGCGAGCGCCTGACAGCCACACAGATGTCAGGCAGATGTGATTGCAGCTTTTTGGATTAGATTTTTAATGAGAAGTGCGGCTCTGTACCGAGGCGCCATTTAATTGTCTCGTCACGAGCGAGCCGTGAGCCTGCGCTGCTGGCCGGCTGGGATTGATTTCTCAGCTTCGGCCTAGCATGCTGTTTTTATAAATAATAATAATTAAAAAAAAAAAAAGAAAAAGTGACTACGATGGATTCGTAAGGTTGCTGGAGGACGTCTGTAGTAATCACGATCAATTTCCTCAGGATTAATGACTTCTGTATAATATCTGCGTAGTACACACACTTTATTTTAATACACGCTGATCGCTTTAGGCTTCATTATGAGCTTGCTGTAGGGGGCGTGGCCACACAAATTGATCATTAGTAGGTCACATGACCATGCCATGTATGTAGCTGTACCTAGGAAGTCAATAACTTACTGAAAATCCCATTGACATTTTAAACGTCGTCTATATTATATCGCTCTGTTTCAAACCTGGTTTTGGTTTAGATATAGATGATAGAAAGGAGAAAAAAGCGAGCGCTTCCTGGAGTGACTTTATACTCAGCACACAGCCCCTTTTCCGACAGGATAAAACACAATCTTTACCAACGCCTCTACTCAGATGGGATATATATTTCCTGTGGTTATTTCCACAGATCAACACACACACACACACACACACACACACACACACACACACACACACAAATACAGATGCATTTATCGAGAGACAGAGCTCAAATCTTGGCCCCGGAGACCCACTCACTGCCTGACAAGGAGTGCAAAAGGAAAAAGAAAAGAAAAGAAAGAAAAAAAGAAAAGAAAAGGCGCAGTTGATTTGTGATAAACATCACACACATGGAGAGAAAGCAAGAAGGAGACGATCCGCCGAATCCGGGCAGAGAATGACAAATACAGGACAGGAGCACGGGACCAAAGGGGGGAAAAAAAGAAGAAAAAGAAGAAGAAGAAGAAGAAGAAGAAGAGAAAGAGACGGCGACGCGAATCAAACGAATCATTCTCAGCTCATGGACTTCAAAGCGCGCTTGGGGTTGAGGGGTGGAAAGAAAACGCTCTCTCTCTCTCTCTCTCTCTCTCTCTCTCTTTCTCTTGCTCTCTCGTTCTCTATTTGCACGAGCGTGCCAGTCAAATATGCGCAGCTTTGCAAGGCAAAGAGTCGAGGGAATAGACGACTAATACTTTGAATTCTGTTCTGACAAATCGCGTCTTACAGCCGCACACGCACTCAGGCTCCGTCAGCGTTTTCCGCCGCGGCGGCCGGGACGCATTAAAGTTGACGGATGAAAAGCCGGAGTGTCAGAAATGGGAAATCGTAACACGCCATTTCTTTGGCAATAACTGTAAATGGGACAAGCAGAGCAGGCAACATAGGGAAAAAAACGCTTTTAGCCCATTTTTCTTCATTTTCCTCGGCCACTGCGTGGACCTGCCTGTAGTTAATGGAAAGCGCAGACTGAAATAGCAGCTCTGTGGGGAAAAAAACAGCTTCATAACGGTTTCGTTTGCGTCTTTTAGTTTCGTGCTGAAATTAAGAGGCCAGTTTAGCATCACACGCTGAATTCCTCACAGAACGTCCTGCAACAACGACTACAGCTCTCTGCTCTCACACTTCCTGCGCTTAAAGAATAACGTGTTAGTGGACAAGTGCTGTGTTTAATGAGATGGCTAGAATTCAGGGATAAAGGGATGATATTCAAATAAACAAGGGCAATGGGATTTTATTATTATTATTATTTTTTTTTTTGTAAATCAAGCCCCAGGTTTTTATGCTAATCACGTGATTTGTCTGGTCTGCTACGGTGCAGATCACAATTCCCAGTCAGGCTCTTAAACGACATCCCATAATAAGCCCTGGACACTGAATTTAATCCCCCCAAAAATGAACATGGGCAGAAAAACCCTCACCAAATATTCTTCCTCAGTCACGACCCTGTGNGGGGAAAATTAGAGAGGGGAAGAGAGATACAGAGAAACAGGATCTGGAATTGGAGAGAAAGGAGAGGAAGAGAAAGATAGAGGAAACAAAGAAGAGAAGATGAGAAAAAAAAATCGGGAGAGAAATAAACCGAGAGGTTACGGAAGAAGAAAGGAGAGAGGACAAAGAGCAAGAAAAAGAGAAGGAAAGAAAACCCAGAGAAAGACAGATGGGGGTATTAGAGAATAAAAGAAAGGAAGGGGAGAAGAAAGGGGGCATGAGGAAGAGAGGAGTGGAGGGGATGAGAGGAAAATAAATAGAGACAATAAATAGAGACGCTTCTATAAAAATAGAAGGGAGAAGTAGAGGGAATGAGAGATACAGAGAAACGGGAGATTGGAGAGGAAGGAGAGGAAAAGAAAGATGGAGGAAACAAAGAAGAGAGAAGAAGAGAGGATGAGAATGAAATAGAGAGCCAAAGAATGACAGTTAGTGGAAGAACAGAGGAAGGAAGAGAGAGAACAGATTTGGACAGATTGAAAAGGCAGAGGGAAGGAGAGATGTGGGGAATAAAAAAGAGAGATGTATGGGAAGATTAAAGAAAAGGGGATGAAAAAGGTAGAAGGAGAAAAAGGGAGAGGGGAAAAATAGCAAGAGAGGGAGGGAAAAGAAAAGAGTTTGAGATGCAAGTGAATTGGAAAAAGAGATTGGGAAAATAGAGGAAAAGAACGACGGAAGAAACAAAGAAGAGAGAAGAAGAGAGAGATGAGAATGAAACAGTGAGAAAATGGGGGAGGAACAGAGGAAGGAAGAGAGGGAACAGATTTGGATAGATTGACAATATAGAGGGAAGGATAGAGGGAAGGTGAGATGTGGGGAGCAAGAAAAAAAGATGTGAGGGAAGATGAAATGAGAAGGGATGAAAAAAAGAGATAGAGAGGGAGAAAATAGCAGGACAGGGAGAAAAGTAGAAGAGAGAGAGAGAGAGAGAGAGAGAGAGAGAGGGAGAGAGAAGGTAAGGTAAGGACAAGAAAAGGAGACGTGATGAGGAAAAGAGAGACAGAGAAAGAGAGACAGTGAGAGGGAGGGAGATGGAGGAAGAGAGGAAGGAAGAAAGAGAACATACTTGGATAGATTGAAAAGATAGAATGATAGAGGGAAGGATGATTGTGGGGTAGAAAAAAATGAGATGTGTGAGTGAAAATGAAAGGAGGGAAAGAGAAAAAGGGAGTGAGAGAGAGAGAGAGAGAGAGAGAAGGTAAGGTAAGGACAAGAAAAGGAGACGTGATGAGGAAAAGAGAAACCGCGAAGGAGAGACGGAGAAAGAGAGACGGTGAGAGGGAGGGAGATGGAGGAAGAAAGGAAGGAAGAGATTGTGGGGTGGAAAAAAACGAGATGTGTGAGTGAAAATGAAAGGAGGGAAAGAGAAAAAGGGAGAGAGAGAGAAAGAGAGAGAGAGAGAGAGGATAGCAGAAGTAGGAGATACAAACACATTTTCTTCAATGAGGACAAAATGGCTGATAAACCTTCGACAGCGAGAGCAGAAACAGGAACAGAACCAGAACCAGAATCTCCGAGTCGCACTCACCTATAAATTTTATATCGGGTCGTAAATCCTTGGCGGAATCTTTCCACGAAGGCGAGGTAGGCCTTGCTGTGGTGGAAAGGGCCGCGGTCGGAGATGAGCCAGTCGAAGTGCTTGGGCACATGGTGCTCAGCGGCCGAGGGCTCCTGGCGCAAACACTCAACTGTTAGATGGTCCCATAGAAACAGGAAGCAAGTGACCTCAATGACCCTCCAGTTCATGCTTTTCCTTCAGCCGCTCTCTGTTCATTCTCGCTCCATTCTATGGAGACCTGAAGGACAGAACAAGAGGGGGGGGGGAGAGGAAAGAGAGACAGAGGTGAAGGAAGAGAGAGGAAAAAGAGAAAGAGAAAACAGAGAAAAGAGGAGTAGAGAGGGAAAGAGAGAGATCCAGAGAAACACGATTAAGCGAGATCGAGAGGAAAAAGAGAGAAACAGAAGGAAGGTGAGGGAGAGAGAGAAATACACACGAGAAAGACAGAGAGAGAGAGAGAGGGAGAGACAGAGAGAGAGAGAGAGAAACAGAGAGAGCCCGGAAGGGAGGGGGAAAGAGAGAAGGAGAGACAGAGAGGGAGAGAGATAAATATTAGTGGTTTGAAAATGAAATTGAAGGTGCGTTTAATGAAAGCCGCATTATGTCAGTGGATTTAACCTCACAGCACGTCGCTTAGCTTTTTTTTTTATTTGCCCTTTTCACGTATGAAAAAAAAAGTTAAATTAAACAAACACACCCTTTAAGACACGCTGTCAGCTGCCCGCTTCCCTTCTCTTTTTTTTTTCAGCGCTCTATTCTAACAATCGCGGTGCCCTTTTCATGGCTGAGAGCAGATCACGAGCGCAGACGTGCAGCTTTCACGTTATTCCCGCTAATTAGCGGCATGATAAGTTCAGTCGGGGTTAAGAGGTGCGTCAACGACGTGTTGTGGCTCGGAGTACGCGGGCCATCCGAGGGAGCCTAATTAACAGTGAGTGTGTATCGGCACGAGCATCCATCACGTCACGAATACGTCACGTATCAATAACACGTGGATCGAGATGTGTGAGTTTCAAATATCCCACTCGGAACATCTTCCCTAATCACAGACGGTCATTGTTTTTTCACTGATAGACAGGGTAGAGTGGGCGGAGTTGATTATTTTCCTATAACATCACACCCCAAAGGGTTTTAATCCTCTTACACCACAGCAATTTACCAACGAGTTAGTTCCTGTTCTCACTTACGTTATAGCAGCTGGAAACAGCTGTTCCCTCAGATCAGCTTTTCACAACAGAAAACCTACACATTAAAGTTTTATCAGTAAGTAAATAATGCAGAGGGAAATCTGTTTGCCGCAGACTGTATGCACCACCACACTCTTGAGAGGTCAGTAGTGTATAAGTCGGAGAAGGTGGTTGTTCCCCGAGTTCCCAATTTGGAATTCCGACTCGAATGACCTTTCATTGCACTTTTCCACGTCGGGTGTCGGAGGGCAGGTTTTTCTAAGTTCCGAGCATAACGTCAGTAAAATAAGACGCAGCTTGTCATGTTAGTGAAAAAGCACAAAGCTTAAACTCTTCTGTCCTGAAGATGTCCGAGAACCTAAAGTCACCGCTTT
Organism: Pangasius elongatus; assembly: GCA_033441825.1. Taxonomy (NCBI): domain Eukaryota; kingdom Metazoa; phylum Chordata; class Actinopteri; order Siluriformes; family Pangasiidae; genus Pangasius; species Pangasius elongatus. Next base: position 1,501,679 of record JAKKZN010000027.1, on the reverse strand, counting down.
ACCTCTGACTGTTACAAAGCTCTGACACTGGAGACTCCTTCCACGAGTAAAATGCTACACGACATGACTAGACATTGGTCATTAAATCAATCAATCAATGAATCAATCAATCAATCAATATTGTTTGGTAAGAAATGAAAATGAAATGAAATGAAATGAATGAGGGCAGTGTGGTCGGATTTTGAACCGCAGCTCTATGCTTTCGTCTGACTTTTGCAATATATATATATATTTTTTTTAATTTTCTGCATTGCTGGGGTGGATACATCAAGCATCATTTTCTCTAGTGCTCCCTTTTGGACTTCTGGACCTTTAGAGTGTGCTTTAAAATGGAAATGTAACGTTTTTCCTCTAAAAGCACATTATAGACAGTAAGTATCTGTATTTGTACATTATGATGTGACCCCACTGTACATAAAAATATAAAATAAAAAAGATGGAACCACACCAGGGACGAAGGATAATACAGTTTAGTGCATTTTTTTTCTGATTTAAGCTTTACATAATGCAGTCTTGAATAACAGGAACGGACAGGGTAAAACCTTGCATTAATAATTAATAACTGATAGATGCGATGGATGCGGTGGGAGAAAATGGCCGCCATCATTAAAATAACAGTCTTTCTAAGTGTCTTCTATTCAACGCAGCGCTTTAACAAAAAGTCCTGTCGCTCTCTCTTTCTCTCCTTCTTTATTAAACCGAGCTAAACACACTCTTCCTAGCATGTGTCATGGGCGCTCTTTATTATCTCGCAGCCAGCCGAATCGTGTCTTCGCTCAGTGATAAGCGTAATTACAGCCGAAAATGGCTTCCTTACGCTTAACTTTACCCTCCGGCTACAGACGCCGTAACTTTGTTCTGCTGATATTTCAGTCAGAAATCTTTTTCTCTCTGCAATATTAGACAATGTGAGACAATCCAGTACAAGCACGAGACCATAAAAGGGATAAGTGAAGATACAGAAAGCAAAGCAAAAAAAGGATATAAAAAAGTAATCGACACTTTCCCGACCAATCAGAGTGACTCTGAGAAATGACACACAACACAAGTGGAATTCTATAAATTCTCCGATTGCTGTAACGAGTGTTTTTGGATGATGAATAACAACCTGAGCCAGCCTTTGGAAACAAACAGACATCATGAATAATGCATATTCATGCAGCATGTCCTAAATTATGCATTTAGTAGTATAATGAAGAAAAAAAATAACGGCACCCATAAGTAATGATGTCTCTGGGGGGAAAACCCTGGCACAAAAAAAAACAATTCTAATTTCCAAAAAGTTGGCCTCTTGCAATATTGTACTTCTTTAGAAGATGTTTAAAATTGTATTCGGCCTGCTCGGAGCAGCGTGCTGTAATTTAGGCGGGCGCAGACAGTGATATAACGAGCGTGTTCTCCTTCTGAGGTTTAATGAATAAAGATCTCCAGGCCAGACAGCGGCCCTGCTGCAATGACAAATATGTGGTAAAGGAATCTAATAAAGGAGCCCTTTCAGATAATTAGTTTAGACTTACTTGAAGTTGGCTGTCAGAACGCAACGATGCATCATTTAATCGAAGCACATGGAGGAGAGAAACACGGACAGACGCCGCGAGGGAAGGAACGCCGGCGAGGAACGTCAGCGTGCCGTTCATGTGACTGAAAGAACGTTATATCTCGAATGAACAAAGATGGAGACTGGAATGCTTTCGGAGTGGGAAAAATCTGAACGGCACGTCATAATTCCTGACTTCGTAACTTTTAAGGTATAAGGTCAAGAGCTCAAACGTCTCTGAGTTTGAATTCCAATATGCGGTGTGTTTAAATCCTTTGCAATTGAGTTTCCAATTAAGCACGATACGCTTTTTTAAAAAAATCACTCAATGATACGAAAGGTTTTGGTTAACAAATGGTTTGAAACTTTTATACACTCTCATGCTATTAAATACAGCCTCCATCTATTTTTAAAGTATGACACAACCAAACAAACAACACAGGATAGCATAGCACACGCTAAAGAAAGCGCCATCCGCCCTCTTCCACATACGCCCATCCGTGATTGGCTAGTATCGCTGTGATTGACAGGTGAGAGAGAGTTTGCTCCTCCCACCCAGTGAGCACAGACAATTTTGCTCTCGTGACTCTCGGGCCATGGATGGCTGTAGCATCGTCAGGATTCAAACGTACAATCTCCTAACGATAGGGCAAACACAAACACAATTCATAAGCTTTTTCAGTCCAGACTTAGCAAAATTAAGGGCTAGTTTCCTACAGAATTCCCGTTGTTAAGAAACAGCTGAGCCAACACGCTGGCAACTAAATACTCCAAAGCCCCGCCCACACATGATTACTGTTGCTAAGTGGTGACCACAAGGCGAATCGATCAAATTGAACCATTGACTAGCTCCTTTGCCTGAACAGCTAACTTGCTAAAATACGTAAGTAGGCATATTTTGAAAACCAAGAAAGTCAAGCTACTCGATAAAAGGTAGCATGTAGATGGCTAATGGCCTTCATTTAAAAACAACTCGCTAATGTTATAAAGAACAAGGCTAGGGTGTGTGAAAGCACACGTGCACTAGTTGCACTTAGTACCGAAAAGATCATTTTTATTGCGTGTGAGGACGTACACAGCATATCTAAAGCCGTGTGTAAAATATAATTG
>JAKKZN010000027.1:1468957-1482130 GCA_033441825.1 Pangasius elongatus | reverse complement strand
ATAGATAGATAGATAGATAGATAGATAGATAGATAGATAGATAGATAGATAGATAGATAGATTCTGTGTTGAAAGCTAGTGCACATTATGGAATAACATTTATTTATTTATTTATTTATTTGTTTATTTATTTATTAATTATAAGGTAGGTTTCTTGACATGCCTGAACGTCTGTGTCGTGTTAGAAGTGTTCTTCATGTATCTTGTCTCCCTCGTCACTAAGACAGTAAATAAAAAAAAAACGCTCTGTTTGAAAGATCTTGGCTTCTTGCTGCGGCCTCGACTCATTAACAGTGCAGCTCGACATGGCTGATGGGATATTTGATGATCTACTTGCAGCAGGAGGTGTGTGTTTGTGTCCATGGCTTAGCTGAAACAGCACTTCTTCCTTGTCAAACATGGCACCGGTACACATTTCCTCCGCGTTGCATCATTGACATGTTGGGCACGTGCTCAGCTTCGCAATATCGCACCTCGGGGGAAAGTCTCGGTCTACGCCCCGGCCGTTCGTATGCGGCTCGTCATCAGAATCCGAAACGGCACTGTGCGAAAACGCAGCGCGGGGAGTTTTAGACAATCAGCGCATCGTTTCTGGGCTGCTGGAGCTTCCAGGATGTTTGATGAAACAAATGGGAAAAAAATGTAGCGCGTTGCTCCGTATTAATGTTTCAAACACGGAGGTTTTAAGTCCCACGCTCAATTTTCATGAGCGACTGAGTTGATTTGTTTGTGGATGTGCGTTTCAGTCTAAACAGAGTCAATGGAGGAAACAACAGATTACCTCTGAAAAATGCATAAGAGTGTTGCGGAAGGTAACGATTTATTTGAACACGGCTCCATTAAATCAGCTCGGATAGCTGAGCCAGGGAGTCGAGCCCTCCATCAGCACAAGCGAGCTCGTCACTGAGGAACCGGCGCTATTTTAGTTGGAGACTCCTTGCTGAGTGTGTGATGTTGTTGTGTTATTTCTTGGCTTAATAAATGCACTGCCTTCCAGCAGCAGACTTATGGGACATGCCAGAGTGAAGATGAATAGCAAAATGCTTATCAGAATTTTAACATAACGCTCTATACGAGAGGAGCCCGTGTTGGTCCTGCATGCTGAGCGGCCAGCTTTGTGTGGTGATTTATCCTGAGCTAACACAAGGGCTACCTAAATTGCCATGTGTGTGTGTGTGGCCCTTGTCCTAAAGCCTGGCACTATCACACCACTGGTGTTTCACAGAACCTAGCGACAGAGGCTTGCAGAAAGTTGCTCTATCTGGTATTGCCCAATAGCAAGAGCTCTGATATGACTATGGAAAAATGGAAAATCAAACAGATCAGCGAATCGACTCATTCAGAGAGTATAACTTGCGGCAGTGCAATCTGTTACTGAGCTAAAACTGGTTTCATATAACTGGCAATACTTCGTACTTGTATTTCACAGGACGCTAGACGTAACAGTTCTGCTGCTAAAAGTAGCACACCTAAACCGCAGCCTATAAAATGGCACTTGGCTCACGGACACTAGCTTCTATCCGGCTTGTAAAGAGAACAAAAAGACTCCGCGCATCATCGTTGGCTCCAGTAACGTTTTATAAAGCGCTAAGTGAGCGTGTCTATCTCTCATTTCGTAATATCCCATAAATAATCAATCACGGCTAATCCTGATATAATAGTGCATTGGTGTGTCAGACTTCCCGAGGGCTTGAGCTTAGTGCTGTGTAAAAAAAAAAAAATATAATAATAATAATAATAATCATAAAACGGCTCGCAAACAGAAACCCTCCTTCATCACTTCCTGGCTTGGTGATGACAGCTCAGCGGTATTCCCTGGCTTGAAACCCAAGACTAACTCGTACTGAGACTCTCAGCAGCGTTCTGCACTTTCAAAGGCTCTCTGCGCTTTTAGCTCACCATGCCACCCTTCTTCTTTTCTTCCTCCCTCCCTCCCTTCCTCCCTCCCTCCCTCCCTCCTCGTGCTGCCGCCCTCCATTTTCTGTCTCCTCCATCCCTCAAGCCATCCGGAAAGGGGCAAAAGGAGGGCCCTCTGCAATTTCTTTTCTCTAATAGGTACTTCCCAACCTCCTGCTCCATAGTCAGGGGAAGTGACAAGATTAAAGAATGGCTGGTCTCTTTTTCAAAGGCAGGGGCCGAGACACAGGAAATAGCATTGGGTAATTATGGGTAAATCGAGCACACTGCTACGGCAAAACCTCAACTGGGCTCGACGTCACTCTCTCTCTCTCTCTCTCAGTGGGTTTGCTTTTAACTCTCTCTCGCTTTCTTTTTCTCCTCTACTCCGACCTGTGTTGCGGTTTGAAATGCAGGACTCGCTATGGGACTTTTCTGAAGCCTCTGTCCTCTCCGCTTTGAAGCCTCTTGATACGCTGTGCAAAAAAGTCACTGAAGCTGAGCACAATGGGCCGAGATCAAAGGCTTATTCTTTTGGAGCGGAAATATTAACTAGCCCTTGACTTTGAGGTCAACCGAATGGGTATATATATATATAATATATATATGTAGTAATACAAAGTGGCTCTCCAAGTGCAAAGCATGGAGGATTTTTTTTTTTTTTTGACTGTCCAGAATTGATCAGGTACCACATATGATTAGGAAGGAGCATCTTCTTTGGGGAGGAAAAGCATATCTTCTCTCATCCCTGTGCTGCATGATCTTCCCAACGTCACACAAAGCAGAAGTGTAAATCTGATCCAGGATCTGCCCATCGCTGGGGGATGCAGGAGGAGAAGTGAGGAGGGGTGAGATCTTGAGTGCTGGTGGTTGTTTCTGTGGAGAGGCTCCTTGAGGCTGCGGCATTATGCTGAGTCACGCTTGTTCCCTCCACTACATTAAGCCTTCTCCATCCGGCCCACCACCTCCAACCCTGCTGTCAGAAAAATAACACTGCCGAGAGCTCTCCCAACGAGGACTTCTAATAAGACGATGAATCTCGACCCTGATCATAACGAGCCGTTTAATATTCATGCACCAACCTGCCTGGATTAAGCCAATTATCAAAGCTGAATTTGTTTGTCTGATCTGGAAAAAAAAATAAAGCATGAACATTACCAGGAGCTAAAAGAGCACGACTTCTCATGTGTTTCATGGTTCTGGCTGATCAATAGAGATATGGCTGGACAGCTTTGAACATCAAGGAGGAGGAACAAGGTACATAAGCCCTCCTGTCAGCCTACATTTGCGGCACACTTGAGCTAGGCCTTCTGGCTCAAGCATCCTCAGGAGTACTTATCAACGGGGGATGAGATCGCCAGTCATTTGCCTTTTATCTCTCTTTTTCATTTTGGGGAATAGATGGAAGAAAAAAAAAAGCAGCTGAATTAAAAAAAAAAAAAAAAAACTGACGAATGTCTCGAATGTAACGGGGAAATTCAGTCCGGCACAAGGACACGTGTGGAATTTGTGAACGCAGGCTTTCATTTGTCAGCCGGCTGGCAGGTGCTGGATGGTTCTCTCGCGGAGGAGTGGGTGTGAGGTTGGAAAGTGACTGAGCCAGCTGGCAGGAACCCCTTCCCCTCCCTCCTTCCCACACCTACAGGTTGCCTTTGTTTATTAATAATCCTAGCACCCTCGTCGGGAAAAACTACGGCGGAGGACCAGCTGGTGGGCCATTGTACCATCGATCATAGGGACTGGTTCCCCCAATTTGTCAACAGAGTTTTAAAAAAAGAGCAGGCAGGGGTCCGTGATCCCCTGGAAGCCTTTCATTCGGGCCTTTCAATTACACAACGAGATGAATTATTGAGGTTAATCACTGCAAATGACCACAGCGGTTAATAATTTATGGATATCAGACAGAACGGTGGCCAAGTATTCGGTAACACACGTCTCCGTCTCCGTCTCCATCTCCGTCTCGTTCGCCAGTGCCAACTGCATTGTAATCAAAACTATTTTCGTTCACAGCTTTTTTTTTTTTTCCCCACTTACACAAAGTTGCTGGTCTGATTGGATGTCAGTGGAGCGCACTCAGCGAGCTTCGTGAGCTCTGCCTCTGTAGCCTTATCTCCCTAAGCTTGAAGGTCAACGTCGGATCAGGTGCAGAGATGAAGGCTGGGAAAAACATCTGAAATGAGGACTGATGATCTGCGGGAAGTCAGATCAGCAAATCTCGGTTGAGAGATGCCAGTTTGCAAGCGATACAAGTTACGTTCGTGTAGCATTTCGNCACGGAGTTAATACCAAAATCGAAATACGTGATATCGACAAGTTTCGATAATGGTGTCTCGTGGATCGGATTGTCATTTCTGCTTTGTGTTGGAGACAGAAGAGAGTAACGAAGCGCAAAATAAAAAAGAAAACACAATAGGACGAATCCATCAGCTCTGACTTACTCACCTGAATTATGTAATAGCAAAGAAAAAGCCTACAGTGCAGCCAAATCTTCTCATCAGGAATCATCACCATAAATATGAATATTTTATCGCCTCATAAAAAATGTACTTAATATAATATTATTCTCCGAAGCATTTCTCAAACAAAGTTTTGGTTAATTTGCATTGCAGTATGTGTGTATTGCCAAAACGAATTTCACCAGACTAGAAAAGCCTCCAAGCTTCTGACTCTCTGGAAAGAATTCAAACATGGGGGGGATTATCCAAGAACTGAAAAAAGAGCACAGATTAAAAATAATAAACAGCGCAGCCTCTAAGACTTAATGGCTGCTTTTCATTATTATTTTTTAATTGCCTTCCATTTCCCGAGGCCACTCGAACCGCAGGATGATCTGGGCTATGATGGCTGCCTCCAGATCGTACTTGTTTATTACTTCAGTACTTGTTTTTGTCCAGTTATATCACCTCTCTCGTGCAGATTGGAAGGTGACAAAGTCCTGCAGTGAAAATGTTCTGCCAGGCCTCAGCAAAGAAGCCTTTAAAGAAGCGCTATTTACTCTCAGTTACCACAGTGCGTCGAGAAAAAAAAAGAAATGGAAAGACGTACCGTGTGTGTCTACGTATGTATTGGGTCAATTCATAAAGCGCAGTACCTCATCACCACATCCCATTAAGTGCCTAAGTGCCTTAACCACAACATAAATCCCTCAGCAATGATCCGCTCTTAAGCCCTGCGCGAGCTTTTAGCGTCTTTTCACTAATAATTTCCTGCTCCTCAGCTGCCTTCGTCATTTCGGTGTTTTCACCCCGGCGAAAACCTCCCGGAGGAAGGATGCATCACGTTTAGCTCATGAAGGATTGATTCAGTTGTCTTAATTAATTTTGCAAGCGTTCAGGATGATTCATTTACCATTTGATACTGCGACATCCATCCCGGCTTCTCCATTCAGCAGGAAGGCTTTTTTTTTTTTTTTTTTTTTTTTTTCCTGCTGACTTGTGCGAATCTCAAATTGCAGGCTTCAGAATCGGAGAGAGGATGGGACACTAAGTAAAAATAGCATTCGGCTCACTTCTGTGTTACCTCCCGGGCTTCCTGGAGTATTGAATAAATCCCAAGGCTTGAGTTTTTTGACATGCTAAGCAGAGTTATGAGATTGCAGACCGGGGATGTGTAAGATTATCTGGTTGAGGTCTTGGGATGATCAAAAGAACACGAAATATATGTGACTCTAGGTAGGAGAAGAGGGATTTTTGGACAAAGATATGTAGAAATGGATAAAGGGAGCTCAGAGGCATTAAAGGATGAAACTAGGAATGGGGCAATATTTATATTTATGGATCAGGATACTCACCTGGAGTAGCAGTTTTTTTTTTTTTTTAATTCATGGGGAATTTTGGGATCACCTTCGTCATGAAGGAAGCTCTGCCAAACTGGTAAACGTGAAAAAGTGGTTCTTATGATGAACAGGAACAGGGCCGTGAAAGTAAGTGGACTCGTGATCTATAAAGTGTGATGTTCTTGTGTCGCATGCAAGCTTCATGACTGACCTACGAATCTCCTCCCACGCTTGGAACCCCTACGTTCCTCCCTCATTTATCATTACATCACACGAACGCCTTAAGCTCTGCGCCAAGCCCCCTAACGATGCTCACCAATCACCTTCCATTTAGGAGCTCGTTGGAACAGATCAGCTGGAACGCCGACAATCACAACAGCCGTACTCATTAATCTGCCATGAGCGTTTATTAAAAAAAAAAAAACCTCCACCATAAACCCCGGCGCGAACAGGCGATCCACACAGGACACACGAAGGAGCCATTTCCACAGAACGCCAAGTCCTCCAGCTGCAGCCACAATCCCTTTCACAACCCCGCTGCCTCCTGCCAATGCAAGACAGTGCTTATTATTCGCCCTGCCAAAGCAGGCTGCTTGTTGATATTCAGGACGAGGCCCGAAAACCGAGAGACGAACCTCGGAGAAGATGGTGTTCTCCGGGTCGTTACCTCCAAATGGACCCACTTCTTCATGTGGGTTTGTGGCAACAGCAGGTAGCAGTCAATCCATCACTCAGATGCAGCATGGCTAGCCAGAGAACATTAAGCTGTCCCACACACACACACACACACACACACACACGTTCTCTTTCTCTCACTTTTTTTTTTTTTTTCTGGGGTCGTTTGTATGGACTCACGACACAGAGAGGCAGGTGTTAGCCTAAAGCCACCGCTGGCATTTTCGCCCAGCACTCAGCATGACTGTAAAGCTGAAACGTCGGCTGTGAAAAACAAATTATGTCGAATTGTCCTCCATTTTCGACCCACATCACGAATAATTAACCTTTTCAACCTGTCCAGGACTCAAGATGCCAGATCAGCAGTGTTAGCAATCAATAACAACAAACAGAAAACCTTTTACATTCATTTCAGAGATCCATCCATAATTTACACTTATGACCGTGCATATATAATAACAGCTCCTCTCTCTCTCTCTCTCTCTCTCTCTCTCTCTCTCTCTCTCTGGCGCAGGTGCTTACCAGAATCCACTCGGCCGTTTGTATTTTTTGGGATGCATCCATCATAATCACTCAATTACTGAGCCTTCAAAGTCAAACGTGACATCGGAGGCGAAAAGTGCGACAGCGCCCCCCGCCGGTCAGCATCGGGCACGCGCGTGCACGCGCTACATAATGTGCAAGAGCTGAGTTGTGCAATATGTAGGATTTTGCTCCTATGCTATCAAGCTATTATGCATGTTGTGCATGCAAGTGCATGCGTGTGTAACACGCTCTACACGCACGCACGCTCGGCTGGAAGTATTGCACGTGCTCTCGGGTGCAGCCTGGAAGTGCGTTTTAACGTGTCGCACGTGCAAATTGCTCTAGTGTTACTAACGTCGATGCAAACGAGTTTGCGTTGCTTTAGGAGAAACGCGCGCGAAAGGAAGGAGTGAGAGAGATGATAAAAAAATATATATAAAAAAACGATAGCCTGTATGCTCGAAATGCTGAGTGAACTAGAATATTAATGCATTTGCACTAATGCATTACTGTATTTTTTCTCTCTCTCTCTCTCTCTTTCCGTACGCAAATATCTCGTGCAACTTCCCGTCCCCTACCTCATGCACGAACATTTTTTTTTTACATGCACGAGCACAAAAAGCTACTTAATGCAAGTTTTACGGTTCTTCCTTCTTCTTCTTCTTCTTCTTCTTCGTCTTCTGTTTAAATGCAAATGCGTGTGCACGCGATGCTGTCACTGTACTGTATTTTGTGGATGCTGTTTTGATATTAAGGTGAACGCGAGAAACGCGATACGTGCACGGAAAACATATCTCTCGCGCTCTCTCTGCAGTTTTAATCGCTTGTTTGGAGCGCGCACTCACGCACGCACACACACACACACACACACACACACACACACACACACAAATATTCCAAGTGCTGGCTAAAAACAAATCCATGCACCACTATGAGTATAACATGCATGTAAACTAGCTTTAGCTAAAGCTTTTATGCTTTAGAGGTGAAAATAAAGTGGTTTTGCAGATCTGAAGCACAGAAGAAAAAAAAACTGCTGATGGTCAGTGAGTGTAAGGGCACATTGCAGGGGCTGCTGGTGGTGGTGCATCATCTCTACAGCCTAACTAATACACAACTGCAATGCAACCAATGCAAAGGACACACACACACACACACACACACATCTATCCAGGTATGTGTGCAGGTGCATGCACTTACCTAAATCTGCTTCTCTCCTGTGATGAGGAACGGCGCTCCAGGACGACGATTTAATGCGTCCGTGCGAAAGTTGCGCTGAGAGATCCCTGTGCTCGGCTCATGCTGATGGACGGCAGAGGAGAGAGCGACTCTTCTCATGCTCAAGAAAGAGAAACACACAGCGAGGTGATGGGAGACACGAGAGATACGGAGGAGATACGGATGTACAGACACAGCGTGGAAAATATCCGAGAGAGAAGAGCAGAGAGGAGGAGGAAGAAGGAGAAGAAGAAGAAGAGGAGGAGACGGCCGGTGCATTCAGTGAGAGCAAGCGGAAGGAACTGAAGAGAAACGGACTGGAGAGGAGAAGAGGGAGATGGAGGACAGCGAGGGGAGGGACTGGGCTACATCAGACTGAGAGAGAGGGAGGGAGAGAGAGAGAGAGAGAGAGAGAGATGGAGAGAGGGAGGGGGAGAGAGAGTGGTTGGGAGGTGAGAAAGTGACGGAGGTTGACTAAGTGATGGAGGGAGAAAGATTTAGAGAAGGGAAGAAGGAGAGAGAGAGAGAGAGGGAGAGAGAGAGAGACACAATTATATAAACATGACATATGCTGTTTGTATAGCACCGCTCTCGGGTTTTGCTGGCGAGATTAAATTCAGCACAAATTGAGTTGTCGTAGTTCACGCAGCACAGACGCGTGGTGTAATATGAGAACGCAACACGGTCAGAAGGAAACCCAAGCTCGCAGTAGAGGACTCATGCTTTCCATTCAGCTCATGTCAGACTGACAACCGGCCATTAAAGAATAAAGCCAAGTTCGCTTAGACGTCCATCAGAGAAAGCATTGCTGATGATCCTGATGCACTTCCTGTCATGCTTCTACTCCATGGAGCCATTTCAGGGGAAGCCATCAAGCTATTTGTTTTTTTTTTCATAGGGCAAGGAGGTTGGCATCCAAAAAAAAAAAAAAAACATATACATTTGGTGTGTGATCTGCTTCCTGGTAACTACAGTGCAAACTCTTCATTCCAAATCCACCCCCTGCTGCACCACACACATCGCCCGAGTCACGGTCTGGCTGATGGTAGAACGTTTAGAACGTTTTAGAAAGTACCAGGTGGATTGATTTGCATTTACGGACGACATACGATCTTTTCAGAATCAGAACCACGCAGGTATTTTGAGCAGCACAAAGTCAACAGACGCTTTATTTACGTTCGAATATCTCACGTGTGCCGCTAAGAAGCTCATAGTCAAAACCTTCACCGACGACTTTCTGACTTTCTGACGAGGATAAGAGAAGCAGAAGTAGGTGCGAAGTCTTCCTCTCCTGGGAGATCGTTTCCGCATTAACACACTTAAATAGCTAACTAGCTTGAACATGCTTCATATTAGCTGCCACCATCATGTTAGCTACCACCAGGCATCAAAAAACACGGGACTGGGTAGCACACTGGAGGTTTTACTCGCCTGACGGTCTAACAAATGCATCTATCATTTCTCCACTTACACATAATTCACCTTTGTGCTTTTGGTTTCATCACAGCTGAATAAATTGGTAAATCAATCTTCTCTCTGAGAGCAAGTGCTCCAAAAGAGCACCGATGTTTTCTTCCTCATCCCACACGAGTACCAGCGTGAGGAGTGAAAGCCTGCAGCCTACGCCCTCGCTTTCGCCTGGATTTGGCCTCCTGCGTGTTGGCAGAGAAGTATACTGCCATAAAGTTTTCAAACAAACACGTGTTTGTTTGATTGAAGGATCAACTGGAAAATCCCACTGACATTAGCCGCTGGATTAATTTTGGCACCCTCTCTCCCTCTACTTCCTGGACTATTTCCTTACCATGAATTCCATGAAATCTTGAGTAGTTGCTTTTTTTTCCTGGAAAGGGATGTCATGGATCCGGAGCTTTGGGGGCGCGATGGGAATATACACTCTGGATGGGATTCCAGTCCATCACTTACCATGATACTGCCAGCCATTTTGAGGGCTGATGTTGTCTGATATTGACTTACCTTAAGAGTTTTTTGTTCTCCTGGTAAAGTATGCTGGGATCCTTTACCCACTCCAGAATCAGGACAGGGGATCTGTGTGAGGTATACACACACACACACACACACACACACACACACCTCAATCACCCATAACATTAAAACCACCTGCTTAATATTGTGTAGGTCCCCCTTGTGGTGCCAAAACAGCTCTGATCCGTTGAGGCCTTGAGTCCACAAGACTTGTCAAAGTAACATCCACATGAATGCCAGGACTTGAGGTTTCCCAGCAGAACATCGCCCAGAGCATCACGCTGCCTCCGCCGGCTTACCTTCTTCCCACAGTGCCTCCTGGTCCCATCTCTTCCCCAGGTAAGCGACGCACACGCACCTGGCCATCCACAAGATGTAAAAGAAAACGTGATTCATGTAGGAGCTTTCGGCAGTGGATAGGTGTCCGCGTGGGCACTCTGAGCGGTCTGTAGCTACTCAGCAGCACATGCAGTAAGCCGCGATGCACTGTATGGTCTGACACTTTTCTTTCATAGCCAACATTAACTTTTCCAGCAACATTTGTGCTACAGCAGCTCTTCTGTGGGATCGGACCAGACGGGCTAGCCTTCGCTCCCCACGCGCATCAGTGAGGCTTGGACGCCCGTGACCCTGTTGCTGGTTCACTGGTTGTCCTTCCTTGGACCACTTTTGGTAGGTACTAACCACTGCACACCGGGAACACCCCACAAGACCTGCTGTTTTGGAGATGCCCTGACCCAGTCGTCTAGCCAACACAATTTGGCCCTTGTCAGAGTCGCTCAGATCCTTACTCTTGCCCATTTTTCCTGCTTCCAACACATCAACTTCAAGAACTGACTGTTCACTTGCTGCCTAATGTATCCCATTTGGTTTTACAGTTATGACTGATCAGTGTATATATACATATATATCTTTCACCATCTTTCACCTCTAGTCACGTTCAAGTTGTGATGTGAATCCAGAAATGCGTTGGTGATCACAACAGATAAATCACATGATCACATGACTGAAACTCTAGGATCAACTTGTAGCCATATCTATCAGAATCCTTCAAAAAAAAGCTACTTACCTATTGACAGGTTAGCAGAAAAATGTTTATAGTAACAATTTCTGTTATTTAATGTGATTTTTAATACATTAATGCACTGGAACTTGGTTCTATCCCAATGGCCATTTACATGATCCCTAAACTTGGTCTGAATTCAGCTAAAAGTCGTATCCATGTTAATACGAACTGTTCTGTCCACTTGGTTTATGTCTGTACTCCAGAGTTTCAGTTTAACACATTATTTTTCTGCACACTGAGCACTACAGCATATAAATAATCTAATATCTGGTAGGAAATTGGATTTAGCAATAATTCATCCAATACTGCAGTGATTCACTTAAGTAAGCTGATAATGGGAAAACTCTGGGTCAGGAAATAATCAGGTTTATTTCTAAATACATGATGAATGCATCTTTTGCAACCCAACAGTAAACTCTCAGTAAATGCAAGATTCGGTTCCAATTAACGCGACGTATTTATGCTTTATTGGACAATATTTATCTGCGGGTTTGCAAAAAGTGTAGCAATATCATGTCCGTGGTGTTTACTGCTTTGTCTTGTCTTGTTTATGCGGTTATGAGGATCAAAAAAACGACAGCATTATAGTATAAACCCAGTTATTTGGTGAAAAGTAAGCTCATCCTTATTGCACAATCCGTTGAAGTCTTTAGTTGTATAAAGATCATAATATAGCGTGCACGTACTCGCTCATGATCACAGAATATTTGTGATTTGTGTATTCTTCTGGGCTGCATTTTAAATCCAGTTCTATAGTTGTGTGCTTCTGATCGATAACTCATTGAAGCTTTACACAAGAGCCTCCATATCCTTCTGAAATAGAAAGGTAGTTGACCCAGTTTTCTCTTTTCCTCTTCATTACTCATGATTACTGCTGTACTACTCTGTACTCTGCTCTGTACTAATAGCACTGTTTGTGCTTTACATGGCTCAGCCAAAGACTAGTTCCATGTATATATTTAATTTGAAAAAACTTCTAGTTTAGGCCACACCCACTTCAGGTTTAAATCCAAATGCAGATATGAATAGTAGCATCTAAACGTCATTCAGTGACTCTAGTTTTCAAACCACGAACCATGACAGCTTCTGTAGCAGATCCTCAATTTATCCAATCTATGTCAATTATTTCCCAGTGTAAGAGCCATAAGTTATTTATTTCTTTATATAGGTAGATTTTTCATTTTACATATATACATATATGTTCTCTGGTCTGATTAGCTTGGATAACTGATGGCTTTGTAAACAGAATGGACAGAAAAGTATGCATCCGTGCTCCCGTCATCAAATTCAAAACACATCACATCACATCTGTTGAGTCAATACTGGTAACATGAAGCGCCACTACAAAACGAAACCACTACAGCCGTCTTATTTATAGCCATATCCACAACTTCGTAAGCAAGGCATTTTATGTAACTAGACTAGAATGTCCATGTTATAACCTATGTCCATGCTGTAGCCCTTAATGCTACTCATTCATCGTACATTCCCTCTCTAACCGAAAGAAAATGCTCACAAGCCCAGAATCCTCTTCACTCCTATTAACAAGCTTCTTCTCCTGCTGATCAATGTAAGGCTTTCTCCTCAGCCTCGATAAAGCTACAATCAGCAGAATATAGCAGCGTTTCCCCACTGCCTTGCTTTCACTCGATTACAGCGAGCCCCCTCTTTAGATCCCATGGCAAATTCCTGACAGCTTTTTCTCATTCTGAGCCAATCATTACTATGGAACTAATCTCTAAATCTGATGCGGCTTCCTGTCTGCTCGATTCCACCCTCACTTCGGTCCACGATGAGTGCTTCTGTGCCGTCACTGCTTCCATCTGTCCTTGCATTAACAAGTCACCTGTTTCATCTTTTTCTGCTCTTAAAAAATGGTAATGGTACACCAGTTCATAAGATCCATCGTCCTTTTCTATCTAATTTGTCAGAAAGCTTTGTAGTTCGGGCAGTCATGGCCTAATGGTCTGAGAGTTGGACTTGTAACCTGAAGGTGAACCTGAAGGTGGTGGGTTCGAGTCTCGGGTCCGGC
>JAKKZN010000027.1:1326309-1338298 GCA_033441825.1 Pangasius elongatus | reverse complement strand
AGAAAGTTATTTATCTGAGATCTGGCCTCACTGCCTGTTGGTGGGACATCAGTAAGGAGTAAAACACTCCATGTCATATCAGCGACAGGGTGATGTGATGAAGCAGAATTACTGTTAGCACCAACTGTTGATTATTTTCCTATATTTTCCATGTTTTAGTGTTTTCTTCTTCTTACACCACAGCAATTTCCCAAAGATTATATACTGTTATTTATTAAACAACGGCACGTCATACTTTTTATCCGTTTAATGTTGTAGCAGCTATAAACAGTCATTTTCTCCCCAGCCTCTTTTTTTCTCTCTTGACGTTAATAAGACTCGAATACGCAGCTTGTCATGTTCACGAGAAACCGCAAAGAAGCGTAAAAACTCCTCTGTCCTGAACATTTCAGAGCCTTGCTCTAACAAAGCGCTGACGCTGGGGACTCCTTGTATAAATGTTAAATAAACGTTTAGTGGATGACGTTTTTAATATTTCCGAAGTCAAAGAGGTACGCAGGTTTAAAATTGTGAACTCGTACATCGACTGTAACTCCGGATTTAGCTAGAGGTCACGTCCTGATTCACATTATTTGATTTTAACACCTCATGTGTCATGTGGCCTTCGGTGATTATTTGAAAAGACGTCCATTTCTACCGTGTTTCTCCCTGTAGATGCCTGTAGGTTAGATCCTGCCACACCTTCCAGTGTGCTTTATATCCAGGATTAAAGAGGCTAAAAAGGCTAAAGGGGCTAACGCTGAGGGTGAAGTGAAGGGGGTCCGAGTGACCGAGTGAGCGAGGGAGGGAGCGACTGCCTCTGCTCCACACACCTATTGTCCCGGCACTTCCGCGGCTGCCGACCCCGACCTAACCATCCACAGGAAGACAAACAAACTCTTATCAGAGGCACGCAGAGACCTGAGCTGTCCTGTGACCTTTAACCCCTACTCCAAAAAATCCCTACCTGAGTCATATAATCATTGTAGCAGTCTGAATGAAGCATTACTGTTCACTCAGCAAGACTATCTCTTTAGATTTTATAGTAATAAAAATGATATTAAAATATGTATATGGATATGGATAAGAATTGAGCCTCAGATATGTTTCTAATACTTACACAGAGATCCTCCTGAGAGCAAATTCATTTTCAGATAAATCATGCGCGATATATTATATAAAGAAGGTTTTTAATAATGAAGATGTGATCCAAGCATGTGAAGTTTCATTCACAAAACAGTTTTAGTTCTGCTTTTGATTCAGGGTTCATGAAGAACTGACAGCTTTCCGGACTTCTCCACGTTTCATTCTTTTTTTTCTTTTTTTTTTTTTGCAGCTTGTTACTTGAGAAAGTGCAACGCCCTCCATCCTCCTGTGTCGGAAAACTTCAAGTTACAGCTTCATCTCTGACTGACACTGGAGACTCCTTCCATAACCATTGTCATGTCACAGAGAAACCGCAAAAACGCAGAATCCTCCTGAAGACTTTCCTGAGGTGGGAAAACTTCCTTCACCTTATCGATCCGTTTACGCGTTTATGTGGAGCGTCCGCCGTACGAGTCCCCGTGAATGAGCTGTTACTATGGAAACCATAACGTATGAACAGAAAGAAAGGAGTGCAGTAATATAAAGCAGGGATTTGCAGCTGCACTTGGAGAAAATTCCAGGATTCAACACTGCTGTGGTATAATCTAATTTAAAAAACGTTAACACATTTCTCTCACCAAACAATTTCAAAATGAAGGGGAGAGTAATTATTTTGTGTTAACCAATAAAGCAAACATGCTTCTCGACAACCTTCCTTCCTCCCTCATGCGTGTTTGTGCACATCTTCATGGCATATGGTGCACTTTTTACAGCGATGACAGATCATCAGGAACAACGGCGTGAACAGAACGCTAAGTATTTACAAATGAATTAGTGGATGAGGATGAGCTGGTGGTGGTGGCGGGGCGCGGCGCGGCACAGAGAGCTCATCCGTCTTCGCTGCATTAATTAGCGCCACGGCTCGTGGAGGAAGGATTCGTTTAGCCGAGGCTGTTAGCCTGTTCCGCCGAGCAGATGGAAGCTCCGGCGCTCTTAATCATTCAAGTCTGATGTCGCTGCACACAGACATATGTTTCGCATAGAAACGACAACCGCTGCAGCGGCGCCACTGACGACTCTGACCCAAAGGAAGATTTATGTGCGAGCCTGTGAGGAATGTTTCAAGCAGCAAACGGCGTGATGGTTTGCAGCGTATTTGAAAAATGCTCGGTTTGACCTTGTACTGAAAATCGGTTCCTCCATGAGACACGGAGGAGCTCCTCCATGAGTCTCAGAGGAACCGGACAGTGAGGACATTAAATGCACACAACTCCAGATGCAGTCCATCAGCAATGGCATGTTTACTTTCAGAGTTATGACTTCACTCCTGGAGTTTTGTGCCGGAGATACAACTCCAAGCATCGATCAAGCTGGATACAAACGAATTTATTCGTAAGTCATACGCAGGAGCATTTACGCACGGAAAACCGGATGAAAATCCAGTTAGCTGGGAAACTGATTTGTGTAAATTTATGTGTAACGAGACTCACTAATGTGAACCTCAACTGTTCAATAACTGTCAACGACTTACTGAGGAACAATGTTGCTTTATTCCTCTTATACGACAACGAAATGAAAGACCTCGCACTATTCAATTCTGTTGAAAAAGTTAAAAATTAATCCACCTCCTGATTCGAGACCTTCATCAGCTCTGTCTTATAATGCAACACACACACACACACACACACACACACACACACACATTACCCTGCCAGATATTAAATCACTTATTTATACCAACAGTTATGGAAGGATCATAGCTACCAGTCTAGCATGGTGTACTAAATGTCCACGTGTACATCGTCACACAGCACCCTCTCCTCAAGCCTTAATTTATCTCCTTAACACGGATTTCAATAAAGAATATAAAAATATAATAAATACAGATATAATTCCTCGTTAAAACGTATCTTTAGCGGATTGTACACTGGCGTGATTCTCATAGCAGGAGCCATGAAACATAGCCAGGGGTCCGCATTTCTAACAAAGTTCTTACAGATGTGGAACTCATGTCAAAGTTAGATTTATTATTGAGCTACTACTCTTATAAGCATGTTTGATTTGAATGGGTTTAATACAAAACTTCGATAACTCAACCTCAAAAAATATAAATAATGTCAGCTTTAATCTCCTACGAGGCCCAGTCTGATTCCACACATGTGAATGTTTAAGTGTTTGAACAGTTTTCACAATCAAATAAATAACTGAATGTGCTTCTAATAAAAGAAGATATGAGTATATCTAAAAGTAAACTAATAATTTAATAATTTATGATAAAAACACTAATGGCATTTGGTGTACTTAAAATTAGATCACAAGGTAACTGATTTATTTTAATGCATCAAGTTTATATTAGTATGATTTTAGCAAAATAAACCTTTTAAATAAAATAGCCAAGTAATTTTTTTTTGGATATATCTTTTAAAAAAAAATTCATTTATTCATAACAATGTAGCTCCATTGCAAAAGACTTTTTTTTTTCTACTTTTATCCAAACTCTTAAGAGAAATGAAGTGATTCAGCTCAGCCAGTGACAATCCAGTAAACCTCTTGCGCAAAGATGGTGTGTTACATCTTAAAGAATCCTCCTGGATCCAATTTGTACTACGATGCAATAACACAATCTTGTATAAATCACAGACTTGGAGTGTGTGCTGAGTGTGTCGTCGCGTTTCTACGATGTAGAATGGTGGCTGAGTGCCATAAGAGAAACAACAGAGGGTTTCTCAGAGACGTTCTCAAGCCTTGTGTTGATATCTTTCCTCAGAAAGAAAAAAAAAAAAAAAAAAAACAAGTGAATGAGGACTGCAGAAGTTGAGCCAGTGAGCGGCGATCCTTATCGGTCCAGACGGCCGCCGCTCTGGTGCTAACAGCGGCTCTGAGATTTATCTCAGCCTGGCGCTAATGAGCCATTCAGCTCTAGGAAGTCTGGCACAGGAGCGAGACGATATATCGGTATGACGGTGTACCGAGATAAATCAGCGCAGAGGAATCTTCAGATATGACGCTGGGTTCATTTTCCGTTGTGTTTATGAGATGGCCAGACAGATGTTACACACTAGCGTACGTTCAGTGGAGCTGAAGCAGTTTCATTGCTCACCGCTGACACTAAAAGGCCTAATTAAAATCAGGCAGGGCTTATGAGTAAGAAGTGCTAAGGGAATTAAGCGCATTTTCACGAGCGCTGCTTTGATCTTCCTCTCCTTTTTTTATGCGAGTGTCTTGTTAACATGTTGCATCGAACGGGAATTAGACTCGGGCGGTAAATTCCACCGAGCTCCGTGTAAACGTCGACTCGAAAGCCTGCCTGTACTCATCTGAAAATATTCCATCAGCCCACACAGAAAGCTCTGAGGTTAAAAAGAAAGAAAAAAAAACACGTCACACACAGGAAGAGGGGCAAAAACAGTATAAACAAAGTCAGCTGAAGTGAAGAGAGAGAGAGAGAGAGAGAGAGAGAGAGAGAGAGAGAGAGAGAGAGAGAGAGTGGAAAAAAAGAAAGAATGGGCCGTCGAGTGCAGTCTGGAGGGAAAGACAGGGCGATTGTTAATTGCAATTTGGAGATAAAAATCGGACTCCAGGAGCGACAAGAGGTCGCGTCATTGGGTCTCCCTGCCACCCTGTCTGGCGGGGGCAGTTGGGCACGGGAATGAAAACACAGCCTGATGCTATATGCTAATGTGACTGTGCTAAATTTAGCTTGTTGTTTTTTTTCCCTGCTTTCTACTGTTAACTTAAAACATGACTCATCATTAGCGAGATATCTGGGTTGAGAAATTTGGCTGGAGTGGGGCATTAGGGCAGGAACATATACCCTGGTGCATTTGGGTGCAGGGGCATTTAACATTTTGCCATGGGGGCATTTGATTCAAAACATTTTGGCTAATTACATTTGTGCAGAAAAAAAAGTTCCAGAGGCGTTTCATTTGGGGCACTTGGGCCAAGGGCGTTTGGACAGGGGCATTTACACTGGGGCATTTGGGTCAGGGATAGTTGGACAGAGGTATTTGGATTATGCCATTTGGGCCAAGGACATTTGGACCAGAACTTTTAGCTTGGTGTGTTTGGATCACTGAGGCTGGGGCATTTTTGCCAGAGACATGTAAGCAGGAGTATTTGGGTCAGGAACATCTGTTCAGGGCAAATGGGGTAGTTGCATTTCGACTGAGGAATTTGGTTACTCAAGTTCAAGTTCAAGTTCGAGTGGAGTTTATTGTCATTTCAGCCATATACAAGTACACAGTGAAACGAAACAACATTTCTCCAGGACCAAGGTGCTACATAAGACAGACACCGAACTACAGGGACTACATAATCTATACATAAAGGCGACCCCTGAAGGGAAAAGCCGAAAGAAGAAGAAGAAGAAGAAGAAGAAGAAGAAGAAGGGGCAGGGGCCTTTTTCACGGTGATACAGGTACTCTTGGCCAGGGGCAGAGCATCGGTGGAACACTTGAGTCAGGGACATTTTGGAGTGGAAGCATTTCGCAGAACATTTATGTTGGGGCATTTGGGCCAAGGATATCTGGACAGGGGCATTAAGTTGGGGCACTTAATTCAATGGAGGCAAATATGGGCAAGACCAATGAAGACGTGGTATTTTGGCTGAAGCATCTTGACAGGGGCATTTAGACTGGGGCATTCGGGCTGAAGATATTTGGACAGGGGAATGGCGCAGTTGTATTTTGGCTGAGGCATTTGGTTAAATGGAAATGGGATCATTTGTTGGAGGCAATTGGGCTGGGGTGTGTTTCCAAGGCCATTTACTTTGGTGCTTTTGGGCCAGAGATATTCAGACAGGGGTATTTACACTGGGTCTTTTGGGTCAAGGACATCTGAGCAGGGGCATTTAGGTTGGGTCATTTTGGTCAGTGGGATAATTGAACTGGGGGATTTTTGTTTGGGGCATTTAGGTGCAGGTCTTTGTGGTCATTTGGGATGCATAGTATTTAAATTTAAGGGCAAGGGCACTTTGTCTGGGGCATAGAGGGCACGGGGACATTTGTCTCCGACTTGGCTAGGCTCATTTGAAAAGAAAGGAAGTGCTTTATTTGTCTACAGGATGTGGATTTTTCTCTCTCTCTGATTTTGCTTTTTGTTTTTTCACTTTTTTTTGTCTAACATCAGAGGAGACGTCCGTCATCTCTCCGACTCTCTCCGTCTGTTTCCCTGGCGGCCTATTTTTTCCGTCTCTTACTCGGCGGGGCTGGAGTGGGCCGGTGACGCCGCTGGGCCGCTGGGTACAGTCGTTACAGTCGTTATGTAATGGCGCCCTGATCACTGCGCTCTTCCTCAGGATATCGCTCCCTGTGGATCCACTGCAGCTCCCCTTCTCCGTCTCCTTCTCCTTCTCCTTCCCTCTGTCTTTATAGACTTCTGTTCACACATACATGCTGTCTCTCTCTTCAGCTCTCTCTTTTTATCTTCTTTACCTTTATCTCTCTCTCACACACCTCTTTCTTTTTCTCTCATACACACGTTTTCTCAGCTGGGTGGCAAACAAGTGCATCATGGGATGCCAGTCATATACTAGAAATGATTAATCCAAGTACTGAACTGAATTTTCATTTAAAGACATGAAGGAGAAATGTAATTTTTAGCACTCATTCACACCTATCTTATAATTCTGTTTGTTTTATAGATAAATTGTAAAACAGATGATTTTTTTCCCATTCAAATGCAATAGTGGGTGCAAACTCAACCGTGCATTACCTCCCATGTACCTTCTACCATACACGGAGATATACATGTTATACATGTTCATCAGCTCAAACACTGATTAGCTTACATAAAGACTTCATAATGCTGTGATCATTAAGGCTACGCTGATCTGTTAAATAGTCAGCACTTCACTTTTTACTTTGCCACTTCCTGCCCAGAAAACACATCGGAAATAAACCACGGTGACCAGATTTAACCACAGAAACTCACAGTGCACCTTCTGCTGTTTTACACCAACATGTGGTTTAGCTTTCAGTGTGCACAATGCTAAACTAGTTTCATCACATGCTAGCTACATGAGCACAAAACTCTCCAAGCAAAAAAAAAAAAAAAGCACCAAGCATGTCTTGGCTAATTCAAGCAAATCCGGTCAAACTTAGTGAACATATAATGCAACATTATACCATTATAGCGTTGATGAATTCTCCATTCTGATTGGTCAGAGGGTGTTGATTCTTTTTGTATAACAGCTGGTTTTATTAATGCTGTTGTTCAGCTATGTTAGCGTCGCTATAGTCACAGCTCAATCACCGGGACGTCTGTACGGCGGACGCACCACACCGACTAGCAGGTGAGCTTTTCGGTGGAGAGAATCATTTATATAGCATTTATGGAAGGAGTCTCCAGTGTCGGGGCTTTGTAACACTCAGAGGTAAAGTAACTATAAGTAGATAAAATAAAAAGATTTCTGTGGTATGAGAGGAACACTTCGGGACGTGCGTTTACAGGAAACTAACCTAAACTTTGGCGGTTGAAGCAGTAACTCCGCTTTCATCACGACACCTTGTACAGTAACAGCAGGTGTCCTGTGCAGGTTTTTAATTTGCCAGGTTGTTAAAAGTTGATGAAATGTCATCAATAGTCATGATGTGGCACATGCCACATGTTTACATGATAACAGCACATCTACGTCGGTGCGTCGCTCTTTCCCAAGCACGCAAAAGTGTCCCGATTCTGGCTCGCGCTCAAGAATCCGGACCTGAATAAATACGCCGTGATGCACGCCCACTGCTGAAAGAATAGAGGGTTCTTTCAGCCAGCAGAGGTATTAATAACAACAACGGCTTCCTCATATTGAACAGATTTCCTTACTTGATATATTCACGTGGCCTTCACGTCTAATAACAGGAATCGCAAACGAAATCCAATAATCTGAACTTCAAAGGTTGGGACGCACACACGGATTAGAAGATCGGCGAAAGCGTGTTCGCACTGAACGACTCGTGTCACGGTATTGTTACTTTAATAAAATCTCACGCTTCAGCACCAGAACGTTCGCTAAGGCTGCGTTCACACTGGTGTACTATATGTACTACTCATACTAAACCTCGCTTTTTACGCAGCATGTAGCGCACAACGATATGAACATTTATTATTTCAAAGTATGCACGATTCCATATTCCCTATTTTCATCCCACAATGCAACGTTTCATTTTCAAAATAAAAGCCAGAAAGCTGAAGAAAGCAAAACTACAGGCAGCTATACTTACAGAGATAATAATAATAGTAATAATAATAATAATAATACAAATCATGGAATATACACTTCTTTTTCCTTCCTCGTGAACAAAAAAAAACTGAGAATTTCTCTTTTTATTTTACGTTTACTTTTTATTTTCAGACTTTCTGTTATTTTAGTCTTTTTACTTATATCTGTATTTACTTTCTGCCTTGTTTTGTGTTGAAGCTCAATATTACAGTGGTTGAATTTTCTCCCCATAAATACATGAACAGAAAGAGAAACCAAACCTGGTATGTAAAAAAAAAAAAAATTGTATTTATAAAAAAAAAAAAAAAAAAAGCCTTTTCATGAAGCCATCTCTAACACACAATCGGAAAAAAAAAAGTCATGTAAGAAATCCCAGAACATACACTCTTCGACAACGTGGGTTCTTCAGCGAGGAACGCTTACAGTTCCAGATCAGGTAGAACTCTTAATTATCAAATATACCCTTAAAGAGCTGCTTTTCTAAGAGTGCGCTCCTCCAGGTAATTTAAGGTGTCACTCCAGTGATCTTTACATTTTGGTTTTTTCTAAGTGCAGAAATAGGACTGCTCCTGAAGTATAGATTACAGATGCTTGAGTCAGAAATCCCACATCTTTCAAGTGCTAATTTCTCGTGTTTGCAATATCATTATCGCATTATCACTATCATGTTCTTTTTTATTATCTAAAACCTTGTTTTGATAGCTGATGCCCTACAGAAGTTCAGTCCATCAGTCTGAATAGTTCTTCAGTTCAGTCTTGGGGGAAATCTATACACAAAGCTTCTCCTTTTGAAAAAAAACAAGTTCCAAGTAGTTTTTGACCATCCAAGGAACCCTTGAGGAACCCTATATTTTTTTTAAGGAGTGTATGTATAAGTGTGCAAAAACATTTCAGAGTGAAACAGCAAGAGACGGCGGTGTTACCTGAAGCTGCAGCGGCGCTGAAGATCATCAGCAAAGCCCAGATAGTGCTGAAGGTCTCCATGTCTGGAATCAGTGTCGTTCTTCAGCGTACGGTTCTGGAGTTTATCCCTCTGTTAGCCGGCACCTGAGGACAGTGCGGGTTTCAGCAGTGTGCGTGTGTGACAGTGTGTGTCAGAGTGTGTGTGAGAGTGTGTGTGAGAGTGTGTTTGGTTGTATTTCAGGCGCTAATCACACCCGTCCGGCCTTGACGCTTCCTGGCAGGGCAGAAAAGGAGGCGGCGTTAAGGGGGAAAATCTCATGGGGCTCATTTTAACCAATGACCATGGAAGATGCCTCTGTTGTTTTTTTTTCTTACACTGTTTGGATTGCTTGGGAAAAGTTCCTGCTGGATCACGGCACGCTAAAGAGTCTGATAAGATCCAGATGCGTGACTTGGGCATAATTGTTCGATATTTTACATATTCTGTGTACATATACACTGATCTAATGTTTACAGTATGCAGTTTAAATCTCTGGTGAAATTTAGAGCATGAAAGTGTGTGTGTGTTCTGTGAGTTCTGTGTGTGTGTGTGTGTGTGTGTGTGTGTGTGTGTGTGTGTGTGTGTGTGTGTGTGTGTGTTTTGCTGAGGTCTCAGTTCTGCTACTTTAATTATTTGTATTGCCTCTTAAATAAGACTAAATAATACATCAGTAAACATGCACGTGATTAATAATAAATATTTTCATTAAATATGGGTGTTTGTAATGAATAAATAAGCCTAAGTTTATTAAATATCTAGAAACAAGTCTATGAATCCTCTGTATTAGGAAAAAAAACAATAATAAAATAAAATTAGTTTGATAAAATGGCGAGAGCGCATACTGCCGTAAAGCGTTACCATAGTTACAGCAGATCGCGCACAATTTCGCGTGCGACTATTCAGTATGACAGCATGCCGCTACGCCCGTCTCCATGGTGACCTGTAACCCGTATGTAGCAGCCTGCGGTTCACATAACGCCAACTTCTTTGCGTTTAAGCTTACACAGTGGAAATGGTGGAAATGAAAGTTGTATTATTAGTGACAGGACTAAAATAAATCCAGCATGGCCGTTAAACATGAATTATATTAAAACCTCACCTTTCTAGACGGAGCTCCGGGTTTTGTTTTGTGTTTCTGAGAGAGAATTTTCTGCTTTTATTCACTCAGCTGATACAAAACTCTCGCGCACGCGAGCCGCTCTAAGGCAACTTAAGCCACGCCCACTTCCTACTCCATCTACTATACTGTAATGCATTAAGCAGCCGCTAGAGGGCGCGCGAGCGGAAGTCCGTTAATAGGAGTTAATGGAGGTGACGTCATTAGACATCAGTCTCAGTACAACAGCGTAGAAACACTGGAATAATATTTAATATAAAAATAGACAATTAATACTATAAATATTTTATTATATAGTTATCAAATATAAGGTGATTATTTTACATATATTTTAACGTATTATTATTTTACTGTTTTTATTTTTAAATTTTATAGTCAGTATATTTTATAGTATGTTCTTCTTAATTAATATATAAAATGTTTATATTAAAACAATGTTATATATTTTTATTATAATTATTATCTCTTCCAGTGTTTAGATATAATTCAGAAATGCACATTTTGCTCAAAGGATCAAAAAAATGTGCACCATATAATATAAAATTAAAAATATATTTATAATATATAT
Source organism: Pangasius elongatus (assembly GCA_033441825.1). Lineage (NCBI taxonomy): Eukaryota > Metazoa > Chordata > Actinopteri > Siluriformes > Pangasiidae > Pangasius > Pangasius elongatus. Next base: position 1,327,395 of record JAKKZN010000027.1, on the reverse strand, counting down.
AATATAAAAGTAAAAAAAAAAAAATCTAAAAATCTTGAGCTTAATAATCTATTTGCCAAATATTAAAAATACTAAAAACTTTTTTTTAGTTTAATTTCTCTAGGTTTTTTATTTTCTATAGACTTAGTAGTAAAAAGTCTCTGAAATGATTTTAGTATTATTTATTAAAACGGTAAGTCGCAGAGCATCTCCAGCTTTTCCACCACATTTCAGTTCATCAGACGAGAATTTCAAAAATATTTCTAACAGACCTCGTCATGTACAAGATGGTGAAAATAATGTAGTAAAGATTTAGCAGTTACCATGATATAGCTTTTTATTAACAGGAGCAAATCACTGCATGTTTACGTCCAACACACTGCATCCTGATCACTCTGTAGGCCCTCGCATGCCACAGTGCATTATGGGTATTCTGCAGCAGCATGAGGACATGTTTTAGACCCTCCTGTGTGATGTTACGGGATTTTGTGTGTCCCCTGTTTTATTACACTATAAGAACTGCTGCTTCATCTGCTTGTTGTACTACAGATGACTGCTCAGACACCAAGCACTGCACACAGCGACTATTTTTCTTCCTGTTGCACTGTGACATACTGTGCACTTTGCCTAATATATCTTACATATATATAGATATATAGATATATAGATAGATAGTACTTGTACATAATCCCCCTCTTTCTTCGTCTCCTTCCTCTTCATCTTCTTATGAATATATTTTGTATTGCACAGCTGTAGAGCACTCGAACCTCACAGCAAGCCTTTCCACACACAACTGTCCCTGACATTTTTTTGCACATGACAAATAAACTTGAACTTTACACTAAAATATAGTAATTTAGCAAATAATGTTTTTTTTTTTAATGAAAAGCAAAAGCGCAGGGTCTGAGATTAAAGGTATAATCAGTGAATTCAACATTTCACAAACACAGCCACTTAAATCAGCGCTCCAAGACCATATCTACAAAACACACACGCACACGCACACGCACACGCACACATCTAGCTTTCTGTGCTCAAAGCAAGCATGATTGACAGACAAGAAGACACGCCCCCGAGTCCTGATTGGCTGGATGTTGGTGGTCCACA
>JAKKZN010000027.1:1275197-1289251 GCA_033441825.1 Pangasius elongatus | reverse complement strand
TCACCACACTTGGCCACAAAGTCACTTCACTTCACTTAAAGTAACCGGGACGCCTTTTTCTGCATGACTTCAGTGTTATAAAACTCCATAAAAACATATTTAGGTCAGATTTTCTCTCACGTCTGTCTCACCCTCACACTTCTGAGTTCTATTGTGACATATTTTTTTATCAGAGTTTAACAAAAGCCCTTAGACTTACATTATAAATAGGTTCAGAGTGAACATTGTTTTGTTCATGTCTCATAACAGAAACACGTTTTGAAATCCGTGACCTTGGTAATCAAACATGTGCTAAAGATACAGTGGATAGAGATTAGGTTGAAAAACACAGAAGTACTCCTTTAATTGAGTGTCCAGTGTATTTACCTGGCGAGCGTGAGGTCGTGTCGGTGATACTCCAGAGCTTTGCCGTACTCCTTGAGGTAGAAGTAGGCATTTCCCAGCTGGCTGTAAATGGCACTGAGGGTTTTCAGATCCTCCGTTCCTACCTGAACCGCGGCCTCGAAGAACGCTGTCCCACCTTTAAAGTCTCCGGCTTTGCACAGACGCTCACCTTCTAGAGCCAACTCCAGACAGGACGCCTCCATCCTGAGCAGAGGGGGAAAAAAGATGTTTTTCAAGATGTCAGGAAAGTTACAGCTTTACCTCTGACTGTTACAAAGCGCTGACACTGGAGACTCCTTCCATAAATGCTAAATAAATGTCTCCTTACAGAAAACTTCACCATATCAACACTTTAAAAAAAAAGCGTTTATAAAGTGGAGCATCCAGTGTACAATTCCCTGTGAATGAACCGTTGCTATGGAAATGGTGACGTATTACCATAATGATATGAATTATTGATTTGCAGCTGTTATGGAAAATTATTAAAAATCAACACCTTCTGACTGACTCGAGGATTCAACAGTGCTGCAGGAGAACAAAATGAACTCCATGTCCAGTTGTTACTCTAAAGAATTCTGGCAAGGCGCAAAATCACATGACCACCCTGGCAGAACAGACAGATCCTGAGAGAGTGCGTAAAATGAACATAGATACTACTTCTCATATCATCTCAACATTTGATAAGTGTTATACAATTTACAGTCCTCGGCTACGGACATGACTGATGCTCCTTCAGCTCTTAGCAGAGTTAATGGGTGCCATTTTCTCATCAAATTTCACTTCAACACAACGACACAAGACTTACACAGCTTAGCTCAGCTCAGTTTGTCTAAAAAAAATTCTAAATTTTTAAACATTATTATTATATCATAAAAATTACGATCAAGGCCAAGTGTCTGTAAAAGATCAACCCTAAATGGTCAAGCGGGTATCATATTAGACTCTCTCTCTCTTTCTTTCTCTCTCTCTCTCTCTCTCTCTCTCTCTCTCTCTCTCTCTCTCTCTCTCTCAGGTTAGATGATGTCAACTGTACAAACTGGTTTGGGAAACTGCACCTAGAACCATTTTGAGCTCTTCTGGGATCTTCAGTTGTCCCTCTAAAGCAGAGCTCTCAATATTCTCCACAAACACACACACACAGAGTGTATCTGCCAGTTCTCAATCCAGCCAATCAGAAGCCATGACTAATCGTTGTTTATATAAATCAATATATCAATAAATGATACAATCTGACCTCACCCTCGTGTTTAGCTTTATATTTGACTTGTTTTCGTCTGCATGCTGCATGTGTTCTAGATGCCCTGCGTGATATGCAAAATATCCAAATTAGCTAGCTAACAATACGCTAGCAATGTAGCATTGCCTGGAAACTGACCTGCCTGGTTCCTCATTAATCAGGCATGTTTGCATTTTTTTTTTATCTGTCCCCGGTACTTTTCAAAATTAACATAATTGATTAAAAAACATATTTAGTGTACAGGAAACTCTATCGGATTTTGATCTGATCATCAAAAGTGTATTCTAATGCAATTAGGATCAGGACAGCTTTTAGGGATCCATCTGCATCTATATTGGTAATAATAGTGATAACAAAATACAATTTATATCATCAAAAAGTAAATGAAGCTGGACAGTTAGTTTGGACCACACCACCTAGACAAGTCTTACTCGTACCTTTGTTTCTGTTTAGCCCGAGTTTTCTCCACGTACAGCTCCAACTCTGTTCGCAGAGGCTTCAGTGTGACCTGAGGTCTCGGTCCACGATGGACGAGTCTACACAAAGCGATCTGAGCCCCACTGAGGGGACACGCTTCAGCAGACATGATGGGATCGTCCGGGATCTTGTCCGAGGGCTTAATGATTACGGAGGATACGGTAACAGTGACTAGTAAAGAAACCACCAAAGACAATGCTTGTTTAGAGGTTTTGGAGTGTGGCGGATGTCATAAAGCCCACAATGAGAAGAGATCAAGATGACTTCTGCAGCAAAATCTGAAGGCTGCGCACTGAAGAACCAACTCTTGGAGATATTAATCGCCAAATTAGACGTTTTAGGCAAATGGAGATTCTAAAAGACGGAGATCTGGTGCCAGGGTTTTACTACCACTCACTTAAAAGCTTGTAGTGAGCAAAAAAATTGCGAATTTTCATTAAAAATCTGGTCTGAGAGCATGGAAAGAGTATATCTTTATCCAGTCAATCTATCCAATCCAACGCAAGACCCATCTGTGATGTTTTCAAAGCTCCGAATCTCTTTGGAGTGAATTCGCTTAGAAACCAAGTCCAACTCGTTTAGAATCCAATCTCAGTCTCTATCGAAACTAACCGATCGGTCTGAAGCCAACACTCCGACTGACAAGGAATGATGAAAGTCTGACACCATCCTTCCTCCTGCCAGAGAGAGAGAGAGAGAGAGAGAGAGAGAGAGAGAGCGACAATCTGCTCTAATTCCCCAGTGCACTGCCACTGCTCTAAGGACACCGGAGCTTTGGACACACTCGGCTAATCCGGCCCCTGCTGATCCTGACAGATATTCAGTTAAGGACTTGTAGGTCCAAGGAGAAGGGCATGATGCAAGGTGCAACCCCACGGCAACCCTTCTGTCGTTCATTTCCATTTCACGCAGCAGCAAATGAGCGAGCGCTCTATAAAGCACGATCACAATCGAGACTTTCTGGATTGGGATTCTCTTTAACGTCAGCCATGAGTCAATCTGAATTTCCTACAGAGTCCTGAAGTAAACCTGGCTGGCTGTGCAAACAACACGAATCAATGAAGAATAATTTGTCCTTGAATAATGCGTGTCCCTCCACCTCCATCTCGTAGATGAATACGACGACTTGCTGACAGGGTCTGCTACTGATTACTTGGTTCCTACAGGAGGTTATTTAAGACACCAAATCATTAACAAAGGTGGAGGCTCAGAGGACATCGTATTGGAGATTTAATGGTTGGCTGCAGAGAGGGTTCTTCGTTTGATTTGTTCAGCAGGAGACCCGTGGATGTTGACTGATGTTAGATGAGAGGAAAGCTGACGAATTCTCAGGCCATGATTGAATAACAGGGTCTACAAAGGGTTGTGACTTTCACATGAACAGTGAATTACCATGTCTTGAAATGATTTTAATAATAATTCACCGTCAAATCACAGCGAATGACAGTGTTTCTATGTATTTTTAACATTTGGTTTCATCAGGCCAGAGTTTGTCACCTGGGGTGTTTGCTCTTTCTCTTAGCGTGTAATTTTGTGGTCTTTGTTTCGGCTAGCAAAATACTCTTAAGCAAGTAGCTTACAATAGCATCTTTCTACCAGAGAGGGCAAAGTTTCAAAAGGACTTTCTGCAGCTCTAATGAATATGCAGTTTGGAGTGTTTATACAATTTATAAACGCCTCTTTGGGAACTGAAAGTATGTGCGTAAATCAATACAACCGAACAGCAGTATTAAATTTGCATGAACCTGTTTTTAATTTATTCAAGCTTCTCAAAATTATGTCTTAGCATCTCAATAAGTACATTTCGTAAAATTATGACTTTACCATGATACATTTAGAGTATGTGGAAAAGGTTTTTATTTATATTTATCTTATGAACAAAACACACCGGTGTCTATACTTATTTTGAATGAAAGTCATTTTTCAAGTTTTTGCCGTTCTAATTGACGTGTACAAATATCTAGCAAATTTCAATTTGACTCTTTTTGATATCTGAACTCTATGAAACTATGCAGAACATTTAGCAAAAAACAAAAAAAAAACACAAACGCTTTTCTCTTTCCCAACAGTACATGTGGCTTCATTTACACAATTATTTATTGTAAATCTGAAACACAGCAGTGCAGTACAGCGCTGTAGAGTCATCTACTCTAGAGTCATGGACATATTGCCTCCTGCAAGAGGATTAGCAGATCACAGCCCATGCTAACACGCGCTCGACTCTTTAAACCGCCGTCTCCGTCCCTCTCTCCGGATCACAGAAAGGCTGCACTTTTCTTGACATTCACACCGTTTGATCTGAGCATTAGAAGCAAATGTGAGGCAGTTTAGCGACTCGCTGTGATGATGAGCTTCCTCACAGCAGGTCAGAAACCTTTACTGCTTATTTCAGCAGAAGGTCAAGACCTCAGTGAATCTTTAACAAAGTGTTCTTGAGTGTAAGGTTTAAATTAACGCCATTTACTTCCAGGAGGTGTTTTGAGGTGAGCTGATCATTATACATGTGAATAGCCACAGCTGCTCTACGTGATGTTGAGTCATGCAGACTTAACGTTAATGATATCTGGGAAGCAGCAGGATTATAGCGTAGCTGTCCAATTCGCTGAGAGTCCTGAGGTGATAACGTAGTACTTGCTAACTGGACGACTTGTTCTCTGATTTGATGAAGTGAATGATAGATGATATTCCGACGATTTATACTTGTGGAATTTGTATCACTAGCCAGGTGTAAAGTCATTCAGCTGGAGAATAGTAACTGCAACCCTTTCTGATAGGGAAACATTCTGCTTTACGGTTCTCCAAGGAACCCTTAATGGTTTCTCCAGAGAGAGAGCTGAAGGAAAACTGAAGTGTAGAGCAAAAGATAGCATAACTCAGTCTGGAATTCTAAGCACTTAAAAAGAGTTAACAGCACTTTATCACTTTAGGGGAAAAAAACACATTCATGTGCTCATTTCAAACTGAATACATGATGAAAGGGTGTCTAATCTCACAGATTCAATCAGGTAGATCTGAAAACAGCACGTTTCTGGATAAGTGTAGCTCGGTCTAGACGCAATCAAAGCCAAGAATACGGCCAGAGCGGCCAAATAAAATAAATCTGCTCGCATAGCAGAAAGCCAGTGGAGACTGGAGGAGAAGCATGGATGAAACCCAGGTCTCATTTTCCAAAGTGAATTCTAGCAGTAATACATCCACCATAACTCCGGTTTAAACGTTTCAGTCGTGATTCTGATTAACTGAATGAACTTCAACCTCTTAAATCACGATTATGTAATACTGAGGTAACTCTTGTAAACATCTCAGCAGCACGAATGGCAATCGATCAAATGATAAACGAGAAGGAAACTGCGGGAATTACAAGTCACGGTAGTAAATCAACCACTAAGGTCAATCGAGTGCATTGTGCAGTCTCTCAAGTCTATTTTTAGAAAGCAGACAGCTAGAAGAACTCGTGTCGGTTTGGGGAATGATGTCAGACATTTTAGGATCGTTCTTCTTTACACAATCTGTTGTTTTTTCCCCAAAATTATCTTGCTAGTTCGAGTATATACAGCATTATGTGCACTTAAAAAAGTGGTTCTCTAAAGGGTTATTTACATAATTAAGGGTTGTTACCTTCCTTAAAAGGAGCTACAACATTATCGTTTCTACATTAACAGCTATGTTTCTATAAATGCTGTGTAGACTCAAGCTCAAAAACAACCAAGAAAGCTACATTATTGATATTATTTCCCAAACTGAGCACCAATCCTCTCAGCTGTTTGTTTTCCAAAAAACTAATTTGAGCTAGCATTACATTCTTTTTTTTTTTTTGGCTTCATTTATTGTTACTTCCCTCTCAGTTCCTCTTTCTCTTTTAACTTCCTGATAGGTACATCCTCTTCGTTTGCATTCTATAGACATGATAACATCTTTAGAAATGATCCAAATCCAAATAATCGCCGATGCTGCAGCTACACCTCTGCGTCAAGTAACGATCACCTGAGACACCTGCGCTTTGGTTTAAATATTAGTGAGACCAGGTCCTTTGCAGCATTTTAGACGGATTCGCATGAGGAAAGTTCAAGGTCTGGCACAGTTCAGTGACTTTCCTGCTCAAAGACCTGAACACACCAGTAAATTTCAGGTTCAGTCAGTGGTACAGAGCAAAACACAAAAACTGGGCTGAACTCCAGCATCCGGGACTGGCAGTGGGATTTGACCGTTCTGGTGGCCTCACTGGCAGGAGAAGAGACGTGCCTGTGGTCGTCCCACCATGGAGAGCTCAGCACACACGGATAATTAGCGAGGACAAAAACAATTACGGCATAATAACAGGCCTGCGGTCTCGCTTGGCCAAACGCATCATTGCGGCTTTTTAAAAACGCAGTTTTGTTGACAGTTTGGTTTGAGAACAGCTTCACATTTGGGGGCTCGAAGAAATATAAAACTTGGCCAGTGGTTAATAGAACTTGCACAATTCACAAACTCAGAATCAAACAAAATGCTTCGTGTTACATGGTTATCATATTTCAGCCAAGGAGCGTTCATTTTCTATAACTTAACCCAAATCCAAACTAAATCTGAGGCATAAAATATTCCAGGTATTCAAACACTATCAATTAAATCATTAAAATTCAAAAACAACCTTAACTGAATTAGCATAATTGGCAAATTGGCTGGCTGCCTGGCTCATTGTGTCAGAGAACAGAGAAAATGGATTTAATAATCCTTGTTTATGTCAGGATTATTTTTGGGGATACGTCTCAAAACAACAACTCAAATCTCTAGCTAACAGTAACAGTAAATTCACTTCAATTGAACTAAAACACAGATGTTGAGGGTTGTTACGTGCTAGCTAGCTAAGATAACCAGAGTTTGCTGAGTTCGTGCGTGCTAACCAATACGACAAAGCTGAGCAAAGTGAGAAGCCAAGTCATTTGGTAACTACCAATAAGAGCGAGGGACAGTGGTGGTTTGTTTTTTTTGTTTTTTTTAACCTGTAAAACAGATTCACACCGGTGATTTCATCGGTCAGATATCACGAAGAGCAACAAGTTCTGGCCATCGCCTGCGTTAGGGGACAGTGATGCACTGCATGGATGCATTTTATACGCACTTTTTATAGCTTCTATAGAAAAAAAAAAGAAATCAGAAAGCTGTAACAGGAAGAAAAACGAATTGTGGACCTCGCTATTGCTATAAAGTAATGCCATGTCGACGTTTCTGCGTGACGTCTAGAACACGTTTATATAAATCGTTATTAAAGGCTGTCTGACCCTGAATCAGTGATATTTAGTCTCTGCTTCCTGCTGTGTCGAGTTACAGTGAGGCGTTCAGAGCTTTTATCCAAACCTAAATGAAGGCAATGAAGTCCAGTTGTCAAGGAAACCGGAGAGTAACTCTGAAAATGTTTTTTTTTTCTCTTTTGTTTTCGTTCTTTTTTCTCCTCAGCAACCTAAAAGCACTTCCCACTCCCTTCCTTTCCATTCCGCTCTTATATCAGGACCATTTATCATTTTCAGCGCATGACCATACCGTTTATTAAACAATTACTTAATTAAGTAAGACCCTCTTTGTATCCTAAACTGATGTTTCAAATCTTTTGGCACCCTTTTTATCAAAGCCACCCACATAGTGACGTCTCTACAGTGCAGTCTTTCACTACAGCATTCNTTGTTGTTGTTGTTGTTGTTGTTGGGTTTTTTGCATTTGCATAAATAAAACTGTGGGTAAATAAAAAAATAAATAAATCTTAAAAAAAAAAAAAAAAGATTCTGAAACGTTATCATTTATGATATAATTATGACACTGGTCTGTGGTTTATGCTAGTTTTTTATGCTAATGCTAATGTTTCTTTTGTCTGTAGCACTAACGTTAAAAAATTAAATAATGAATTAAATGAATAGTAAATTGTTTGTTAAATTTCAAATATAACCTTTAACAGCTTTAGGATCAGCTGCAACATTTGCCGCTAATGCTAAATTACCAGTATAGCTAACGTTATCCTAATAACTTAGCTAGCAAGGTTAGCAGTAGACGTATTTCATGTTAGCTTGCATAACGTATCTGATTAGCAAGAACAGAAATTGTATTTAGTAATTCTTGTCTGTTATTAGTTAACAGTTATTACCATGGATACCAAAACTGGACAAAAAAACATATCTAATTGTAAATTCACTTTATTTTTATTAAAGTGGTGTCATATATGGTTACATTTAGCTAGCTAAAATAAGGAGAATGTGCTAAGGGGATGTCACACACAAAATAAGTTCATCCGTGTGCTAAAATTGAAAAGAAGATGGACAGAAGTTCCGCCACTGTTTTTTAGTTAGTTATACACGTGAGTTTAAATCCCAGGGCTGCCAGAAAGCTGCCATTTTCCCCTTAAAGCTGAAAAATTTCCCCCTAAACTGCTCGCTCAGCTCCGTGGCTTGGATTCTGCTTCATTTCTTCCGCATGGATAAAAGCGCCTGCCAGATGAATAAATCTAAATGTAAATGATGAAGGCCTGAGATAAAAGCCAAACATACACAAGACAAAAGGCCTGTTCATGTGGATTAGTAAAGCTCCTATAGGATCTGAAAGGGGACATGAATAAGAGCTGCTGGTACAATACACACTTCATGATGTGGATATGATGAGACGTGAAAAACAACACCAACTTTTTTAATTTCGTGTCACAGTTCATTCGCCGTAATCACACAGCCAAGCCTCGGGGTGCTTTGGACCTTACGTTTAGTAGATACGATCATTTACTCATATTTCAGTCATATTCAAATGTGTTATTGGGGCCTGAAATGAAAATGAAAACGTTATTACAATTCGGCACGTTCTACGAAACGAAAGTTCGTCTAGTAACATTATAAAAATAATTTGAACTTGTGTAATTAGAATGTTGTTCATACGAGTTTACCTGTTATGTAAAGTTGTATAATGGAAATCTTAATGCTAGCATTCCTACAAGTAAAAATTTAGCTAATAATTTTAAGCTAATTTTACAAATCAGTCACAGTCATGTTCTCTGTGTGTCCTGAAAACGTTTTTATATAACATTTGTAACCATTTGTACAAATTTTCACTGTTGTTGTAATATACTGTACATTGTAAAGCAAACCTTTATTACAGAACGTGATTTTAAAACGTTGCAGGAACGTTATTTTTGTTGGAATGTCAGGGCTGAGCTTACTTACTGAACCTTTCAATAACGTTAGTTGGAAGCGTTGCAGCAATTTACGAATGTTATATAAAAAGTTATCAAACCCTGAGACGCTGAACATTTCTAGAGGCAAAATTTTCTAAAAACAGGAACGTTCCAAAAACTTTTGCTGAACTAAAAGTGATACCGGGAGATCTAGCTCGCCTTCGATCCAAATTCCCTCCAAAACCGTGAAGTACGTCTAATAATCAGGAAGTAGCTCACGTTTGGTTTTGGTCTGTTTAAAACGTGGTGGTGATGTCACAGTTTTTGTCGTAACGTAATTGTGAAACATACGCAAATAAATCGTTCACACAAATTTACACTTTTACACAATCAGTAGTTTTATGTGATTCAATCTTTTTTATTTTGTGGAGTGCTTGTTTCGCTCGTATCAGATTATATTACAATTTACACTTAAAATGGGTCACTTTATAACACAGTCAGCTAAATTACAAGTATATTTTTATTTAAAAAAAAAAAACCTGAACTTAAATATGAACTCCATAAGGAAGCCTAGCTAAGAGAAAAGCAACACCAACAAACCAACAAAAAAACAAACTGAAAATCATCTTAACATTAACACAATTTTATTTTCTGTCATAAAAAAGGGTAAGCTGTACTATACTGTACTACAGATTTAACCATTTAATCAAACAATTAATTAACATTCACCTGATTTCCCTGAGAAAGTGTTTGGATGGACACAAACAGTTTCAAACGTGATTGGAATAGCGTGTTAGCTGCATTACCAAACCCAATACAGCTAGCATGCTAATCCTGTCACTTGCTGTTTAGCTGTAAAATCAACTCAATGTCAAACATCAACTGAGAAACAGCAACAACATTCAAAATTCCCTGCTGTACCGCAACTTTATAATGTTATGAAATGTTATTTATATCTTCCACCATTAACTTCTGGTGGCGTGACAACAAACCTAATTCCCCAGGAACCTGAGAACTTTCAACTTTTTCACCTTTCATCACGCCCTTAAACCCTAACCTTAGCCTTCGTGACTTGGTATAGAAACTGAATAGTGCTTATAGAATGAATTTTTGCAAAGCATGTTGGCAGTCTGACCATTTGAGAGCCAAGGATTGTATTTTTCAGAAAAAAGCACTGAAAAGACAGAAAGACAGAAGCTTTCGTAACTGAAATTCTTTCACCACACCTGGCTGCCAGGAAGAAGACGAGAGGCAAGGAGGAAATAGCTACGTGAGGACACGAGACAGTGAGGCAGTGCTGGAGCAGCTCAGCTGAACGACACGTATGCAAGAAGAAAAAGCAGGAGGGAAAAAATAGCGAGCGTTCAGACCACTGCTTATACAAATCCCAGATTTTTGGAAGCACGTGTCCTTTAACCGTGCCTTTGCTTTTCTCTGCACAGCTGTAGGACTCTGTGAGACGCTCCTCAGCCAGCTTCTCTTCCCCACCCAGACCCTTCTTCATCGAATCCCTCCATCTGTTTCTCTCGGTTCTTTAGACCTTGTCATTCTTTACCCCCTCCGTCCATCCACCCATCCCCCGTCATTTCATGTCTTACCTCGAGTGGAGCCTTTTGCTCGCCAGATCCTGGTCCATGCTGGTGAGCTCGTGGGCTTGTGGAGCCCGTACACTGATATCCAGCAGCTTCAACCTTGCACTAGTGTGTGTGTGTGTGTGTGTGTGTTTGTGTGAGTGTCTTTAAGTGCACACTCTCTCCCTGTCTCTCTCTCTCTCTCTCTCTCTCTCTCTCTCTGTCACACACACATATACACATACACATACACACACACTTATACAAGCACCCTCCTCCTTGCAATGGCAGCTACTGAGGAAGTGAGCTGCGGAGCAAATAAACCATAAAAAGAAAAGCTCCTCCCTGTTCAGTGACATCACCGAACAGGAAGTGCATTGCGTTCACAGCCAGTGCATGTCAAGACACTTCTTCTTGTCCAAATTCTTGTCAAAATGGTTCAATATATCATGCTATAAAATGTCATTTACATCTTCCACCACCATCTTCTGGTAGTAGACACACACACTGATACACATGTGCATTCTCAAACATGGATAAGCAGACGTTTCTTTCTCTTTTTTCCTTTTTTTCTTTTCTTCACAATGAGTCATGCTGGGTCTCAACATGCCCCCCCCCCCCCAAATCGGTCTCACACAGAGAGCGGAAAAAGTGTTGGAAGTGTAAAACGATGTGGTTATCGCCCTGCAAACCAAGTGTGACAGCTATTAAAGGGATACTCCAGTGACTTTCAATCTATCACAATTTATAGCATGTGTGATTAGTACAAGAAAAAAAAAAAAACATTTACATCAAACTCCAAACAGATGTCTAAGGGCAGGTGTTGAATTCCGTTTATAAACATTCATGCAAATCATATTTTTATTATTAATAATTTTTCAGTCATTGGTGTTTGTAAATGAAGCCTTATGATGTGCTCAGACTCAAAAGAAGTGGGAAGTCCATCCATTTTCTGTACCTCTTATTCTACAGCCTGGAGTCTATCTCATGGGACTCATTATCTCACGGACACCCTGGATGGGGTGTGGATCACACACACACAATTGGAAATGCCAATTAGCCTACAACATATGTCTTTGGACTGGGGGAAGAAACCAGAGTACCTGGAGAAAACCCCCAAAGCACAGGGAGAACATGCAAACTCCACGTACCCCACAGGGACGAGGCAGCAGTGCTAGCCACTAAGCCACTGTGCCCCCTAAGTGGGAAGTCTGAACTCATAATATAACCTCCAACTAGCAAAAAAACAAAGAAAACACCTCCTCAACTCAGAATTCCTACTTGGAAACTCATGACGCCAACCCCAAGTTCAGCAAGTGACATCAAATCAACATGGCTGCTCATAGCGTCAGCAGTAAACAAGGTAGCACCTCTTCCCTTTAAATGAGTTATACTGTATGTACAAGGATGTGTTTTAGATTCATCAACATACAGACGTATTCACTCGTTAAATCTGTAACATGGACTCTACAGTTCACTGCACTGAGGAGAGAAATACACGTCGCTCAGCACAGTTAGCTGGCTAGCTTGTTTGCTAACAAAAGATGAACATGGAGGCGTCCATGGAGGCGTCGAATGTTAAATATTTTCATAATTATATAATGAAAATGTTAAGTCGAACACAACATTGCTTCATTTTCGACCTCCATGAACTCAAGCTACAAAGTGGGAAAGCCATGGATGCCTTTTCTTACCCAACAAACTAGCTGGCTAATGTCAGTGATGTAAAAAAAGCAGGCAAGAATAAGTTTTTAGTTAGATAGCTGCTTTGTAAGTTGCCTTGCTGGCCAGAATATGCACCCTTTTCCACACGCATGAATTCACTGATGCCCATTGGCTACTGATGCTGTGATTGACAGGCGAGAATGAGAATGCTCCTCCCACCCAGAGAGCACGGCCAATTATCCCCTCTCGGACTCCTGGCCTCGGAGGGCAGTGACATCGTCAGGATTCATGTGTTTGCTATTCATATTTTTGTTGTGTATTCATATATTTTATTGTTTTATAACTGGAAAGTTATTAATTTCCTTTTTAAAAAGATTTAAAGATATATTGGTTTGGTTGAATAACTCGTGTATGTTAGTGAGTTAGTTGAGTGATATTCAGTGTAATTAAATATAAATTATATTCACCGTTGTATTATCTCACATTCCAGACTAAACTTAAGACTGTAACTAAAACGTAAAGTTAAAAAAAAAACTACAATGTAAATACATTTATAAAAGTTTAGATTTAATAATGTGTTCCTGAGTAAAAAAGGATGAAGTGTTTCATTTCGTATGAATTTCTGGTGGTTCAGTCGGATGTTTGGACTTTACTGTAGTTCACTGGGTTTGTGTGGAAGTGGCGAGTTTTCTGGTTAACAAACCCACATGTTTTTTTCTTCAGTATTGTTCAGCACTTAGGCTTAACACACACACGCACAAACACACACACACACACACACACACACATAGCTGCGGTTTGTTGATGATCGTGTTGAGTGCACTTGGTGATGACTCTGCAGAAATATTCTTCTTCTATTTTTCTTCCTCTGCCTTCTTCATGGTCGGGGACTGCAGTTTGTCTTTTTGCTTTTCTTTTTTTTTTTTTAGTTTTTAAGCAGCAGTGTGTTGAAGAACATTAGAGACCTTTAGAGACCTAGAAAGAGTTCATACAGAAGAGTTTGAGTTTGAGTGTATGCACAACAACATGATATAACCACAGCGTTTCCCTGAAAACTATGAGCTTGTTTATGGTCATGCTGATCTCCGAGCTGTGTGATGTCAGTAAATCTGACACTCTGCTGCCCTCTAATGGAGAGAGAGAGAGAGAGAGAGAGAGAGAGAGAGAGAGAGAGACGGGTAGACAAACAGAGGGAGAGATACAAGGAGAAAAAGAAAGAAAGAAAGAAAGAAAGAAAGAAAGAAAGAAAGAAAGAAAGAAAAAGGCAGAAAGAGAGACAGAAAATGAAAGAGGCAAAAACAGACAGGAAGAGATACAGAGATAGAGTGACAAAAATAGAACCCGAAAGAGAGAGAGAGCATGAGACAGAGACAGTACTGAAGTAGTGAAGATAACACACTGGTCTGTTTGTCTGTTATCATCATCACCATCATCACCAACACCATCATCACCATCATCATCATTCCTGTCACCATCACCACCATCAGCATCACCAAAATCACCACCACCACCACCATCATCACCAACAACACCATCATCACCATCATCATCATTCCTGTCACCATCACCACCATCAGCATCACCAAAATCACCA
>JAKKZN010000027.1:1213566-1229339 GCA_033441825.1 Pangasius elongatus | reverse complement strand
TGCCACTGTCTCTAAACCATACAGCATGGCCGCTCTCACCACTGTCTCCTACACCTTCCCCTTGACTCTCGCTGATAACTAATAATGCTAATTAAGGAATGTAAATCCACTTAATTAACCTCTAGGAACGTATTAATTAAGGTCTGTGAATCCCTCTACAGTTATTTTGCTCTAAATAAAGTTATAAAAGATTGAAATTGAACACCACAGTGACAAGTGTTTGTACCTTAACATCTCAACAGATCATCACTAATCTCCTTTACCTGTTAATCCGAGACTGGATCAGCGACAGTGTAAATGGAAGGTTAGTTCCTGCAGTAACCCGTGTAAACGTTAATGTTTTAATCCTGAACCACTTTACAGCATGATGAAATGTTCTGAACATGCAGAATTAATTTTTAAGGTGATAAAGTTCTTTTGGAAATGATCATAAGGAAATGGCGTAATAATGTTAACGATTGATCATCTGAGAATTACAGCAACGTCCTTTTCGTAGGAAATAAAATCATAACAGGAACAAAAAAAAGTTCTCTTCTTGTTTTTTGTGATTCTCGTGTGAAAGATCGAGGCCGTGTCACTAATCCCCGCGTCGAGGCGTATTTACTGAAGATTATGTTTCCATCAAAACCTCCAGATTTGTTTATTTATTTATTTTTAAAACTCTGATCCCCTGAGGACAGGAAGGTATAACATCACAGGCCGCGTGAGGAGATTTCTTTCGCTGTCGTGTGTTAATTTTATACTTTATATATTTTAAAAAATAAATAAATAAACACACTCACTGTCTTTCTATGATAATTATGTAATAATAATAATAATTATGTAATAATAATAATAATAATAATAAATACTTTGCCTACTGTATACTGCTATCATAACATGTAATACTGTTAGGAAATTAATTACATGATTAACCAAGAAAATAAATAAATAAATAAATAAGATCTTACTGTACTTTATATGTATACTCATATATTATAGAATATTATACTGTATATTATGCAGTAGATGTAGTCTGTACTATTCTAGTATATAAAATAGATATAAAAAGCAGAGAGGGATTTAATTTATCTGTAAAGGAAACACTTCACCTGACAGGGATCTGCATGGAGGAAACACAATGTCTTTCAAAGAGTGTATAGCTTAATAACTTGTGTATAATATAAACAAAATATTTCTACATTTGTACATAATTACATTTAAAAGCATCGAGTGATGAGCAAAGCCTCAAACAACATCAGCCGAGTGCATGAAATAACGTAACAGAGTGCTGTAAAGGAAACGGGTGAGTGCTGAAGAGTAAAAGACAAATAAAATACAAACGTTTAAAAAAGGTAAAAAGATTAAATAAATAAATAATGGAATAAATAAAAGGCACGATCGACTCAGCACATCTAACGGGTGTATATATTTTTGGGAAAAATATGAACACAGAAGATTTTCCTGCGAAAGTGTTCAAATGAAGCCGAAAGTGTTGTGATATAACAATAGGAGCTGGCTGAAGCTCACAGTCAAAAAAAAAGCATCTGTACAGTTACAGTCCACACACACACACACACACACACACACACACACACACACACAGAGCTGTAAAATAATAATATGGTAATACACACGTGGGTGTATAAGAGATTGGAGGAGGTGTGTGTGTGTTCTGTTCTCTACAGGAAAATGGTATATTGCATATGCAGAGTGTTCTCGTCCATCTCATTGTCCTAATGGATCCACACACACACACACACACACACACACACACACACACAGAGAGAAAGAAGCAGGGATTCATATGAAGGGAAAAAAAAGATAAATTTCAGCAGAGGTAACAGTTCGAGGTTCAAGGTTCAGTCCCGATCCGAATTATTTATACCTCTAATAACGGAGTGGATTGAATAGTTTGGTCGTCCGTGACCTCGGTGTTCATCGAAACCTCATCCCCCTATCTCAGGGCACGTAGGAACGTGTGTGTGTGTGTGTGTGTGTGTGTGTGTGTGAGGAGGCGGGGCAGTGAGGTGATGGTGCAGGTTGTTTGCATCCCGTATGGAAATGAGGTGTGAAGGTTATGTGAAGGATATCCGTACAGGAAGCACACGGAGATCTCAGACAAGATTTCAAATAAACATATAAACCTTTAAAATAAACATGTAAAGCTTTAAAATAAACATATGACATATAAGATGTTTTGTTACGTATATATATATTTTTATATACTAATTATTTATTATTCACGTTTATTAAAACAGGTGCGCAAAAAGATGTAAGTACGCAAGAACGAAAATAATCCACGCTGAGGTAATTTCTCAGTAACATCACTTCCTTTACCTACAGCGATTTCCAACGATACGATTTCTAACGTATAAAAGAACGTCGCGTAGTACTTTTTTATCCGTTTATAGTTACCTTAAATGTTGCCGAACATCTGTGAAACATGTCAGTTCGGTTAAACAAGTTACGCAGTCTCTCTTTTTTCTCTCTTTTTTTGTAGTTAATAAGACAAAAAAAAAACATGTAAAGTGTAAAAGTGTAAAAGTTACAGCTTTACATCCGAGTGCTACAAAGCGCTGACACTGGAGACTCCTTCCATAAGTGTTTAATAAACGACTCTTTACGGAAGACGTATACATCTCAACGATTACACGTTTTGTTAATGTTTTTTGCATAAATGTGAATCCGCCGTTTCTATAGAAACGATAACGTATTAGAACAAGCGCATTAAAATAAACCTGTGCAGAAAACAAATCGACACCTTCTGACCAATCAGAATCCAGAATTCAACAGCGCCGCGGTGTAAATATTCAGGATATTCATACGAACATATCTTTATAGCTAAATGTTAAATGTGACGTTCTTTTTCTTAGCTTTTCTTGTTTGCCTCGCTGTATCCGTGTAGCCTACGCTCTGCGTGCTTGTTAAAGCTTTCTTGATCTTCTTCTATGGTACTTAAACTTATTAATTAATTATTAATCGTATAATAAATCAAATATAAATCAAATATAATAACCGGTTACTTATAGTCGGCTAATCATGCTATCACTTGCTCATCACTGCTAAATGACGTTCTCTAATTTACTGTCAGTTTTGCGACACGACATGCTCCTTTACGTTTCCTCAGCATCCTTTAGCTACTTGTCAGAATAAAGTTTAATAATATACACTGCTAATATCAGTTATTTGGAGTAAAATAAAAGGTAATTAGCCTAGTAGCTAGCATACTTATTCATATGTAGCTCCATACTAAAATGTTTTCTTTGTAAGCAGCTCTGCCATACGCTAGGCTTTACTGACGAGTCTTAGCCACTTGTTACAATTAAAATTAGCTACTCAGCTAAGAAGTTGTTCATTAAACATCGGCGCTAAATGTGGCGTCTGTTTCTCTAGCAAGTGTTTTGTGACACAGAGGTTATGTACATTGTTCCAAAACCGCATTTCTTTAGACTATCGTGATGTTTATTTCTTGAATTTCTAGAAATTTTGTCTATTAAATGTTAGCGTTTGGGACGCAAGCTAACAGCATCTTCACCGTCTCATTGCTCTTAGGTGATCCTCAGCTCCTTGATTTGATGAGAGTAGGAAGTGTGTGTGTGTGTGTGTGTGTGTGTGTGTGTGTGTGTGTGTGTGTGTGTGTTGAATTTATGGTGAATAAACACAGAGGGTACGAGTGCGGCAGTGATATTGATCACAGCAGCTTGTGTAGCTTCAGCGTTCCGATCTCTGACCCTTAAATAGCGAGGGAATCTCAATCCAATAGACTGAAGTGTCTGGGCCGCGTTATACACCCCACACCCCCTACCCCCAACACACACACACACACACACACACACACACACACACACACACACACACACACACACACAGAGCTCCCGGTCGATCGATACAGGCCAGCATGATTTCCACATTACGGATTACGGCAGCCTGCTTATTAATAGAATGGAGTTTTGCGTGTGTGTGTGTGTGTGTGTGTGTGTGTGTGTGTATGTGTGTGCGTGTGTGGTGTTTTATTGTATTATTACACCACAGCGCTGTTGAATTCTAGATGCTGATTGGTCAGAAGGTGTTGCAGCAGGCTGTCATCACGTCCAAATATAATTGCGTGAGTAAGCTTATACAATGGCAAAGATATCGTTGTCGAGTCAGTGTGCTGCGTAATAGTTAAAGAGATATTATGGCGTTTTCTGTAAGGACGGGTTTATTTACCGTTCATGGAAGGAGTCTCCAGTGTCAGCGCTTTGTAACAGCCAGAGGACATAGTTAGCTAGTGGAGTTAGCCGCTAATCTGCTAACGAAGCTGATACGAAGCACGTAACCAAGCGACTTTCACACTTTTATTCAGTTTATTGAAGTGTGTTTGACTGTAAGTGTGCAGTACGACGCTGAACCGAAACGCTACAGAAATGGTTTGACGGTGCTGTTTGTAATGGAGATGCAGCGCATGTCACGTGGATATCACTCCATCCTGAACCCGAATCACTGATTCGGATTATAATCCAGTGTTCAATCCTACAGCGTATACACCAAGAGTGTGTTAATATTGTTAAATAATAACCATTTTTGTTTAGTAATTTGGTTCCTCATGATCAGGTCAAGGCCCATTGCACACCGCGGGTTTAAAAGCTCGCTGTCTTTATAATCTGCACGGATTTTTCTTCAGATTTAAAGAGGCTTAAGCGCTACCTGCTAATCTCCATATAATACGCTTTTCTTCTCAAAGCCAACAGCAAAGCCGAGCCTTATTGTTCCGAATAAATCTTCCACCGCACATTTTTTACAGACAGCTCCACACCTCCGTCCACGTCTGCTCTCGGTGCTTTTTATTTATTTATTTATTTATTTATTTAGCTCCTTTTTTTTATTATTAGTTGCTCATCTTTGCTGAGAGCGTTTTGATGTCTCCGCAGCCGAGCAGTTCAAAGCCCGGTCTCGAGGGACGCGTCCAAGTTCAAAAGGCGGCGCTGAGGAAAAAGCTCTCACTCAGCAAGCGGCACGGAGAAAATCAGCTTTATGTTCATCCACAGGCTCCGAGCTCAAAGCACACTCATTTCTTAATAGAGGCAGAAAAACGCTGGTCTATCTCTATGTGCTCTTCATTTTCTGTGTTTTGGGACCCCTACCTCCTTTTCCAAATAGACAATACTCACTTCTTTTCTCGTTCAGAGTGCTCGAGATCAGAGGAAATGAGGAGCGGGAATATTAATCGCTAATTAACAGTCAAGTCGTTTGCTTTTTCCTTCCTTCACAAACGACGCTCTTCGGGTTAAAGGCACCGGGTTACATTAGCTTAAAAGTCACATATTCGTTAGACAGACAGGTATTTACTGCTTTAATTCAATTAATTATTATTTGTTTCAGAGTAATGAGGAGATAAAATGATCAGACTTTAATTAAAAATATTTTTTATTAAGAATTAGACTCTTCATATTTTGAGGTCTTTAGCAACCAAGTAAAAATCATAAAGTCAGATATTAATTTCTTTTAAATATTTGTATTTATTATTCATTTTTTATTATAATTATATTTATTTTATTTTAGTTTTTTTTTTAATATTTAGGATCAAGTGAAAATGACAAGGTCAGATATGAATTAGATAAATATTTACATTTTTCTCTCATTTATTTGTTTGTTTTAATTTTTTCAGATTGATGAGCAATTAAATTGATTTTTTTTAAAATAATTAACATTATGTTAAGCGCAGTTTTTAATCTTAGGCGTCGGTTTTAAGCTCAAACCTGAAAATATAAACAGAGCTTGGACTCAGGTCTGAGATCCTCGACAAGCGTCTCTGACATTACTGCCCTTCTCTCTGATGGTAAGGGGTGCCAATAGTTTTGAAACTACTTAAGAAAACATTAGATGTGCATTAATATAGTGTTGGAATAAAACTGTAAACCGACCCTGAGTGTTTAATATGTCTGCAGTGTCACTCATTACATGAGTATGTTAGTCATTTTATACTGATTCATGCATATCGTTCAATGAAGGGTGCCAGTACTTTTGGAGATACCTGGAGACAGTGTGTGTGTGTGTGTGTGTGTGTGTGTGTGTGTGTGTGTTTTAGTGGTGGATCAGAGACCAGAGGAGCATCTCAACTCCCCTCCACCTCGCCTTTTCTTTAAAATATTATAATTATTGAGATTGCTCGGTCTCCTTGTGCATAAGTGATGCGTGTTAAAGCCGAGCTGTTGAACGCGTGGATTAGCGTGAGAGGCTCTCCTGTTTATTTAATGCGCTACATGTTAAGTGTGTGATGTGTGTGTGTGTGTGTCTTTGACAGAGGATGCCCCCTGCTTATGTCTCTGTCAAAGACACACACACCTCCTTTTCCTCTGCGTCTCATCCCACCACTAAACACACAACCTTTTTCCGTAATGAAATTACAGGAGTCATATACACTCTCCCCGGTGTGCCTCAGAGTTATGGCAGACGTTTTACATAAAAATTCATATAGAGGGTGGACACTGTCCTTGATGCGCGTATGCATACGGATTTACATTTTCAGAGGCGTGTTAAAGAAATGAGGAGGGTGTGAAACAGCGAGGGAGAAAAAGCCGCGTGTTTCTGCCGGGCCTGTCACCGCACGTGATGTTAGCCGTAAATCGTCTTGAACTTTCGCCTTCCCCGGTTTTCTTCTCCTCTGATTGCGTCTGCTGTCAGAGGGAAACGCCGGTTCATTTGCATGCGCAGGTTGCTGAGATACATGGCGATGAAATTTAAGGCCACGTTTGCTAACACTTTCTGACTTCAAAATCCAAATCTGTTTCTGTTTTTCCCTTTTCTCTCTCTCTCTCTCTCTCTCTCTCTCTCTCTCTGTTTCTTGCACGTTTGCAGAGCTGAAATGATGGAAAGTTGACGCTGTTCAGAAGCCAAAAACTGCCTGCATAATTTTATTAATCAGAGTTGGTACTAGCTGCGAACGTTAGCGTCACTAGCAAACCTGTTAGCTAGCTAGTTTAACTAGCCACATTGCCAATTAGTCAAACAATAACATTGCTACATTTTAAATCGTAGCATTTAAAAAATAAGATGGTTGCAATGTTCTAAAAAATGTTCTGTAGTAATATTTTGACAGAATATTTTGAATATTTTGTTAAAATATTAAAGCTAAAAATGTTTCACTCGACTGCGTCCCAATCTTAGCTAGCGCTAGCCACGAACATAAATACAGTAGCTTTACTAGCAAATCTATTAGCTAGACAGTTTAGGTAGCAACAGATAGTAACATCATTTTACATCATTTTAAATCATAACATCTCAAAGATAATGTTTCTGCAATGTTCTACAGCAACGTTTACAAGGTTATGTGAGCATTATTCACATCAAATGGCGTTAAAAAAAAAATATTAAAACTAAAAATATTAAAAATTTAGACATACTTTCTTTTAGAAATGCTTTAATACCAATACCATAAAATATGTTCTTCTCTGGAACAAAATGGGACATTTTAAGAAACCGTGACTATACAGGAAACCTTTAAAAAGACTAATTTTCATTAATTTAATTCTCATTTAGTTCGCTGATGATGAAGAGTTCGTC
Source organism: Pangasius elongatus (assembly GCA_033441825.1). Classification (NCBI taxonomy): domain Eukaryota; kingdom Metazoa; phylum Chordata; class Actinopteri; order Siluriformes; family Pangasiidae; genus Pangasius; species Pangasius elongatus. Next base: position 1,221,815 of record JAKKZN010000027.1, on the reverse strand, counting down.
TTCTAGAGGAACCTCTTAAAGTTATTTGAGGAACGCTCTCATACACCGAGCAGCACTCTGTCCCTCTGCAAGCAATCTTAACGGTAAACTGATTCTCCATCTGACAGGGTTCCAAGTAGAACCCTTTAAAAACAAGTGAAGAATCCTTAATTATTTGAGGAACAGTCTTAAAAATAATAAATCCAGAACCCTTCAGTTGTTCCTCTTGGAGAACCCTTACATGGTCACTGAGTGTTTCTCCATCAGGGTTCCAAGTAGAGCTCTTCTAGCAAGCCAAGATCCATTAACTGTCCAAAAAGCCTTGTAAAGCTTTTTTTCCCCTAAGAATGCACTCCTGTAGTTTCTAATGGAGCTGATGTTTACACAATTAAATCCTTAAAGGTTGATTAATTGGTTCTCCATTAGACAGGGTTCCAAGGAGAACCGTTTTGAAAAGCGAAGGATCCTTAATTATATGAAGAGCCTTAAAGGTTTTTTCCTGAGTGTGTAGTTTCTCATGGTGCTCTACGAAAAGGTCAGTTGATCAGCTCTCTATCAAACAGGGTTCCAAGTGGAGCCTTTAACAATCCACAGAACCCTTGAAGAACCCGTAACGTTTTAAAGAGAGTAAATGCTGTTCATGTTAAATTATGATTTAGAAAATTACTGATTCGAGCTTTGTCACTGGTATAAGAGCTTGATAACTGTTCTGTGTTAACTAGTTTGTGTTCTTGGTGCTGCATGTGGTCTCCAGGACATCACCGGTGGAGAACATTGCAGAACTCACGGCTTTGTGAGAGAGAGAGAGAGAGAGAGAGAGAGAGAGAGAGAGAGAGACGATGTGACCTTGAACAAAACAACAACAGGCAACCTTAATGTGCCGCATTACAAGATATGTTATAAAACACTTTTATGGGTGGGCAGTAAAAGGTGTGTGTCTGTGTGTGTGTGTGTGTGTGTGTGTGTGTGTGTGTGTGTGTGTGTGTGTAGCATGGTGCTAGCTATAGCGCCGGTGAAGTTGGCCTCCATTTGAAGGCCCGGCGTGTGTGTAAATGGGTCTCTAGCCGCAGGTCCAGAGGTTGGTGCTTCGTTATCGACTCATGCTTTGACTTGACCTTCATCGAGTTCTCAGGAACGTTGTTATTATTTTCACTTACACACTTTATTAAAGAGCGAAAGAGCGAAACAACCACAAACATTCAGCGTCCTCAATAACATCTTCGGCGCCTCGGGCGTACGAGTCAGCGCACAGTATACAGGTTGGAATAATATTTTTTTACTAATAACATCGCAAGCATGTGAGATTCCTTTCAGTTCTAATTCAGAAGTCTGCACTTCAGTGTCCAGTGTATTTCACATGCTCAGTGTTTCGGTCATGGGTACTCGTATTTTTAATAATAGTTTGGATAAATCCTGTGTGTGTTGAATTGAAAGGACAGTTTGTCGCCCCCTGATGATGAAAGAGAGAGATGCAAGAAATAACCCAAGAGCACAAACTTAATAAGGACCAAGAAACATCAGATATTTAAATGTCCAGATATTTAGACAATGTTTTATGAACAGAATTTGATTTTAATAAAAGCATCAAATAAACATGTTTCCCCGGGAAGACGGTGTGCTCGTGCACATGTGTGCTCTTGCTGTTTTCCAGGTTAATCCAGTTTGGAGGCGGCCATTTTGAACAATCTGAAAGGTTGAAATTTTTTTTTTTTTTTTTTTTAAGATGGAAGCAGGAAGTGATGTCAATAATAATAATAATAATAATAATAATAATAATAATAATAATAATAATAATAATAATAAAATTCCACTTTGAGCTTAATTTGTGAAGACAAACTATCGCAGACATTTTAGAAAATTATAACTTTTACAATGTACGTAATATAATGGTGCTGTTTGAACTGAGTACATAAAGATTTAGGCTTTACCTGTGGGCTACATTAGCCTCATAGCTTGTGGCTTTGAACAACAAACATGTTTTGTGTGATGGATTATATTTGAGGTAAATGGAAAATCGTGTAAATTAAATTTTGTCCTGAAGGAGCTTTGCTTATGGCAGTTCTGGGGTTTTAATTCACAAACCTCCTGACCTGAACCGAACCTCGCTAGCTAGTTTACGATCCAAAAGATTTTGGTGTTTGGGTTTAGTTGCTTTAGAATGATTTTTGTTTGGTATTTCCAGAGTGACCTTTAGGGGAAGATTAAATAAATAAGCTAAATAAGCGAACTAGGTTTAAAACTAGTTTTAAAATGTATATGTAATAATAAAATGTATAATTTGAAGACTGGTCATTTAAGAGGTTCTAGTTGGAAATCTGAAATCTTTGCTTTGGTATTTAATCTCTCCTGATTAGGAAAGAGTCCAATCTCCAAATTCTCTGTATCACATCCTAACAATAATCTCGCTTCAGCCCTCCATTTTCCCTTTCTCCTCCCTCCTTCGCTTGCCTCACCCTCGTCTAACTCTGTGACTCCTGACATCCCTCCCTGCCTCTTTAATTCACACTGTGCATGCTAGGCCAGGACTTATCGATTAAACCATAAATTACCCAGAAGGCAACAGTGCAAGGGGTCTCAGAGAAGGAGGAAAATAAGAGAGTTTTCTGTGCGGCTGCTCCAAATTGTTAATTAAACGCAAATCAATCGGCCGACGTTTTTGCATCGAGCTCACCTTGGCAGTAGGACGAGAGGATCGATAAGAGGAGGGACGCGCAACAAAACCATCACTGAAAACATCGCTCAGGCACAGCGGCCATTAGGCTGAAGGCTTAGATAATACCAAAGTGCCCTCTATTCAGGGCTAGTGCGCTTAGTCAGTTTGTGACGCACACTGTCACACTGTGTCAGCAGGAAAAAAATGGTTTTATGAGTTGTGATTATGGCTTTTAGAGAGCTGAAAATAATGTTTAGCTCAAAAATATACACAGTTGGATCTAAGAGATGGATTACACCATAGTTATGTACGAGGTTTACCATATTTATGATAAGGTACACTGAATTAGCAATGATTTTATTATCGATATGTTTCTGTTTACACTGTTGGACTAGAGTGCAGTACTTGCGCATAGTATTTTAATGTACTAGCTAGTTTAGGTTTGTTTTGTGCTAGCTGTTCGAACGAGGACTCCTCAGCACTTCCGTTTTTTTTGACCTAGCAAACGTCACTGAATGTGGGCGGGGCTTGGGAGCTGTCAGATGTTATAAAAATGCTCAAAATATCGGCTTGCTATGTCCTCGTGCTCTACGAAATATATAAAGATATATAAAAATAATAATAAATTTAACAACTTAAGACATTTGCTCGGGTTCGCAAATGTTTCCTTCATTATTATAGGCAGCAAAATGGTGAAACTGCAGGATATTAATTGTTTTAAAAAAAAAAAACATGAAATGTCACTTTATAAGTTTGCATCTCCCTTTTGGAATGTGATATAAATATTTTTTGTGAACTTTTAACTACCTTGAAACTGTTTCCTTTCCTCTGAACAGCTTTGTTTATACAGTTAATTTACTGATTTCCCTGAAAAATAGCCTTCTTCAAGGAGTCTTTGGATAGCTGAAAGTCTTTTTGCTTCCTAAAGAGGTTCTACTCGGAAGTGTCTTTGTTTTTTACCACTGAAAAAACCACGGGGATGTAAACTTTTGTCATTGCTGCACACTACACATTGTCTGTCCCCAGTTATCCAAAAACACACACACGAAGCCATTTAATTCCCACTTTTCTCCTGACTGAACAAACTTGTTCGAACTCTCTTCCCCACTTGGACCTGTTTCCTCTATATTAATTACACTGCACAGATTTATAAGTCTAATTGGCCCCATGCGGGCCACCGTAGCAAATCACCGCTGTAATTATACCAGTCATGCCCTTCCAAACAGACTGCCCAAACTCCATAAATCCAGCCGCGTGGAAAATAACAAGGAGTTTGACCTCTAACTGTAAATCTGGGCCTGATGATAAAAGTTAGCGGCGAGGCTGATTCCTCTCTGATCACACGGTTTGTTCAATTACTGTTTGCTGAAAGATGTTGCGGTGTCGTAATTACGGCGCCTCCTCAGATTTAAAGCGCGCGTCTTGTCTGTCCTGAGGACATTTACGCCTGTAAAAATTACAAGGGTAAGAGCTCTGTTAAAACGCCGCGCGCGCTCTTCTCACTGGGGGACTTCCTCAAAAAAAACAAAAATAAGTTTTACACACAGAAAATTGTTTCTGTCCTGTTCCTTTAGCTCTTCCTGTACTTCACACGCCTCATTCAACTCATCGTCTCATTAACACACACTTCATCATCGTGTCACGTCTCGTGTGTGTGTGTGTGTGTGTGTGGCGTACAGGAGATGCTGCTCTCAGTCCAGCTGTGTTAATCTGTCATTTTCTTAATCTCTGAAAATCTGAAGCAGCTTCTTTTCTCAACTGAGCTTTAAATTTAAATCTTTGGTGTTTTTAATTTTTTTAACCTTTGAGAGAAGCTGTTTAATCTCCACTTTATCAACTTTCTGAACAAAAATGTCCCTTTTTTAATTTCATGTAATATTATGAATTTTTTTTCAGGGATGGTAATTGCTATTTCTTTGCAATTCATTTAGTAATTAATTAGGATTGTTGATCTTTTGTTTGAGAGAGAAATATTAAGTTAATTTCTTTAATTATTTGAGGGGTAAATAAACTAAAAATGCCTTTTATTAACATCATAAATAATAACTTCACTATGTTTTCCTACACTTTAGGCATTTTGATTTGTTTACGTTTGGCATATTTCATATTGCTACTGCATCTTTCACCCTGATTCTCACTGTTGACTTTTACCAGATTGCATTTATAGGGAAAAAAAAAAAAAACCTTTTGGATGTAAGAACCAAAATCAGCAGCAGGATTAAAGGAGCAGATTGCACGAGAGAGGTTAGAGCCCTTTCCCAAAACTTTAATTCCGTTTGTTCGGCTAAAATAATCATGCACAGAGGCCTTCGGGATCACCTTTGACCTCCAATAACACGAATCTCGGGCCGCGATTGATAGCAGGACGTTTCTCTCTCTCTCTCTCTCTCTCCGAGGGTGTGAAGAGGGAAAAGTAATAATAATCCTGAGCTGTGTTCATGGACGCAAGGTGAGAAATGGCTGAGAGAGAGAGAGAGAGAGAGAGAGAGAGAGAGAGCGAGCAGAGAGCAGGATTGCTGTTGTATGATTCAGGGCCTTGGATGGAGGCTGGATGTGAGGGATGGGAGGAAGGGATACGAGAGAAGATATGAGAAGAAGAAGAAGAAGAAAAAAGAAGGAGTAGGTGGTGGAGAGATGAGAGGCACTGAGAGCTGTGCCATTTTTCACAGCAGACAAAAACATTTGCCTGGATATCAATTTGGCGCTGCATAGCAGTCTTCCCCTTCTGGCCTGCCATCCATCATCTTTCTTTCTCCCCCCACATCCTCTCTCTCTCTCTCTCTCTCTCTCTCTCTCTCTCTCTCTCTGTCCTTGTTACTTCTCACTCTGTTTTTCTCCTCGCTATTACCTCCCACACACATCTACACACCACACGAGTCCTTCTTTTTTGCAGGCACTTCCAAAAGCAGCCCTCGCATGTTTGATTGGCATCACAGGCTCCACCCACTCACAACGGCCTTATTGGCACCCCATCGCTCACCGTGGTCGCATCATCCATCAGCCATCGCGATCAATAGCAGGGTCGCGTGTTCATCATATTCATCACCCCACGGAGGGGGCGACCACAACACGCGACACACACGGGGTCAAAGCTCACGAGTGTAGAGTTTCAAACAGAAGTGATGGGGAAAAAAATGTCTGAGGCGTTCAAGTTGCTTGTGTTTTGAAACTTTGGTTTATAATTTGCTAAATATTTCAGTGCAAACAAGGCTACATACTGTAGCTGTGTGTGTGTGTGTGTGTGTGTGTGTGTGTGTGTGTGTGTGTGTGTGTGTGTGTGGAAAGATGAGCAATGAAAGCCAAGGTTGCTCTGTTTGAGACTCTACACAAGGAAGAGAGTGGGAGGTGTTTTACATAGTCATGTAGAACAGTTCTATGAAGGAACACACACACACACACACACAAACAAACGCAGCCCTACCGGGAACAGCTCAACGCATGACACTGATTGAGCTGTCAGGATGATGAGTGGGAGCTACTGTGCTTAGCTCGGCACAGCAGAGGGGGAGGAAAAGAGGGAGGAAAAAATGAGAGAAAGCAACAGGGAGATGTGGAATGAGATGCCAAACATCCCACACACACACACACACACACACACACACACACACACACACACACACACACAGCCTGCTGTTCTCATGATGCCAATGTCAGTGTCAGTCACACAACATTGTTGGTTTCTGGCACAGAGACACACTTTTCCTCTGACAGGTCATATGTTTGTCCAGTAGCTTCTTCACAGCTGGAATGGATGAAACTGTAAGATGATGGACATTCCTCAACAAACACATTCACCTTCAAAAGCTCCACCGTTCCGTATCAAACACCAACATTCTAATGTTATCATGAAGCTTTAGGTATAAAGTTCTGGAATGTAAAATATACCAGTAGGAACAGTGGAACATCAGATTAAGGTTTGGTGGTTGGTGTTTGGTGTGTTGTGTTGGTGTTTGGTGTGTTTGGTGTGTTGGTGTGCTGGTGTTGGTGGTTGGTGTGTTGGTGTTTGGTGTGCTGGTGTTGGTGTGTTGGTGTTTGGTGTGCTGGTGTTGGTGTTTGGTGTGATGTGTTGGTGGTTGGTGTGTTGGTGTTTGGTGTGTTGGTGTTTGGTGTTTGGTTTGGTGTGCTGGTGTTGGTGTTTGGTGTTTGGTGTGCTGGTGTTGGTGTTTGGTGTGCTGGTGTTGGTGTTTGGTGTGCTGGTGTTGGTGGTTGGTGTTTGGTGTGCTGGTGTTGGTGTTTGGTGTGTTGTGTTGGTGTTTGGTGTGTTGGTGTGCTGGTGTTGGTGTGCTGGTGTTGGTGTGTTGGTGTTTGGTGTGCTGGTGTTGGTGTTTCGTTTGGTGTGGTTGGTGTGCTGGTTTTGGTGTTTGGTGTGTTGGTGTTTGGTGTGCTGGTGTTGGTGTTTGGTGTGCTGGTGTTGGTGTTTGGTGTGATGTGTTGGTGGTTGGTGTGTTGGTGTTTGGTGTTTGGTTTGGTGTGGTTGGTGTGCTGGTGTTGGTGTTTGGTGTGCTGGTGTTGGTGTTTGGTGTGCTGGTGTTTGGTGTTTGGTGTGTTTGGTGTTTGGCGTGCTGGTGTGTTGGTGCTGGTGTGTTGGTGTTGGTGGTTGGTGTGCTGGTGTTTGGTGTGGTGGTGTTGGTGTGTTGGAGTTTGGTGTGCTGGTGTTGGTGTTTGGTGTGCTGGTGTTGGTGTTTGGTGTTGGTGTTTGGTGGTTGGTGTGCTGGTGTGTTGTCGTTGGTTTGCCCTGGAATGAAAAAACTGTGAAACAATAAAGTCAGATTAATCAATACACGGAATCAGTGAGAAAGTGACTCTCAATCAGCGTTTGCTCGTAAACACCTTTAATCCCGAGGGTTGTGGTGACAGGCGGTGCTCAGGTCAGCATCACCTGGCTCAGGTGTCATGTTCGCGTTTCTCCGGACTACCATCTGGCCGAGCTCTGGATAATTCAGCAGCAGCAAAACACACTTTGTACCTCGCTGACTGGAACAAAACTACACGAGTAGCTCGAACCTCTCCACCGACCAAAAAAACAAGCTGACACTCAGGAGAAGATCCTGTAGCTCTACACTGTTCAGACCCTGAAGCTGATTATTATTGTTGAGGAGTTTCAAGTGTCAAATGTAACTGTAAATAAAACAAGGAATGTTGTTCTTTAATAAATGATTAATTAAAAAACTTTGCCAAATTGGTGTTATCTGAGAGAAATAAAACTTAGAGACATGATGTTATAGGGAAATAATCAACTTTAGTGTTTGTAAGTATGTATGACCACACTGGAACATTCTTCATAATGAACACTGTAACTTTAAATTATTAAATTGAAACTATTTGCATCTTTACATAAAGTGATGCAATATTGGTTTTATCAAAAGTAATTTCACAGTCAACCATTTTATTTCCAAGTTAAGTTCAATCCATTAAGCTAGTATTGATAGAAAATATAATTTATACCAATATTTTTATTCAGGTCAGGTGCTGGAGTGGGGTTGGTGAGGAGGTCTGGGGTGCAGTCGGTGTTCCAGTTCATCCCAAAGGTGTTCAGTGGGGTTGGTGAGGAGGTCTGGGGTGCAGTCGGTGTTCAGTGGGGTTGAGGTCAGGGCTCTGTGCAGGACACTCGAGTTCT
>JAKKZN010000027.1:1156251-1167972 GCA_033441825.1 Pangasius elongatus | reverse complement strand
TGGGTTAAATGCAGAGCACAAATTCTGAGTATGGCTCACCACACTTGGCCACAAAGTCACTTCACTTCACTTCACTTACTGTGCTAATCTAGAGACGACGACGGCATATTAGAGAGAGCTGCGCGTACGATCTTTTTTCCTCGCTAACTCTCTCGCTGGGGTTTATATACAGGATCTCCGTATTAGCACAGTCATAAGCAGTAAAACACACCGTGTCATGCTGTTTTAGGAAAACAATAAATGACAGAGGATGGAGTGATGAAGTGGAGTTGCTGTTTCCACACCGAAGTTGATTATTGTCCTGAAACATCACTCGTCTGAAACTCGTCTGTCCTGAAGACGTCGAAAACTTTAGTAACTCTGACTGTTACAAAGTGCTGACACTGGAGACTCCTTCCCTAAATATTAAATAAACGTGTCTTCATTTTTTTAATCGATTTACTTGGAGCGTTTCACCGTACAATTCCCCGTGAATGAGCTGTTGCTATAGAAACGATAACATATCAGAACAGGCGCATTGATTTGCAGTAGGGAAATTAATCAACACCTTCTGACCAATCAGAATCCAGAATTCAACAGCGCTGTGGTGTAAAAGAATATTTCGATGCTTTAAATGACACATTCGGGAATATTCGAATTTAAATTTACCCCACGTGCGTCATTTAGCCCGCAAGTAAACAGTCCGAGTTGTTTGCTCGGGTGATGTAATGGACTGTGTGCAGTGTGTTCCTGTACAGCTCTGTGTGTGTGTGTGTGTGTGTGTGTGTTACATTTACGTTCCGGGGTTATTTTGTGTCACCAAAGACGCTACTGTGGACAACAGAGCACTGTTTATAGACACTGTGTGTGTGTGTGTGTTTGCGTGTGTGTGTGTGTGTGTGTGTGTGTGTGTGTGTGTGTGTGTGTGTGTGTTTGTGCACGTAGGTACGGGAGTGTTCATGACCAGAGGACAGCTGATGAACTGCCACTTGTGTGCTGGCATTAAACACAAGGTCTTGCTGAGGCGACTGCTCGCTACGTTCTTCGACAGGTTTGTGAAAAAATACTGGTCTCTGATTGGCTGCCTGTTATTACCGGAACGTTCTAAAGCAGAGTCGCTCAAAGTTTTGAATTTAAAAAAATATATACATAAAAATATACATTTTCAAAAAAAACTTTTTTCGTAAATTGAAAATTGAAAGACATCACAATGTTTGCAAGCGTTTTAATCTTTTTAAGAACAGATAACTTCTCTCGAGACGTAACCATAGCAACGGTCATATAGTGCCAGCCTACTGATGTAGCTTAAAAGGTTGATGATGTGATGATGTGATAAAATAACGGGTTTTATTTCACATCTTAACGTCATTAACTGGAGAGATGACGCGTCTCTCGTTATTATTTGATCTGGGGATGCCGTGTTCACCGCGACCGTCACACGTTTTACATAGGAACTCTGCATTTTAGCAACGGGGAAATGAGTTATCGCTCAGAAATAAGCCGAAAGTGCGGTCTTCTTTTGCTCCAAAATTAAAACAACAGATGAGCCCATCGACATATGACTCTGGAATGATTGACGGTTGTGTAGGTGTTCTCAACCCTCCGACTCCCAGGAAGCCCCGCCCCCTTCCTCATCCCACATTAGCAAAATCACAGCAAAATCCCCAGTGTTTCATTAACACCTACAGTGTTTATATCTGTCCAAGGAGCCACAACGAGCTCTGAAAAGAGTGAAGTCAGGACTGGGGATTTTGCTGTGTAGGTGCTCTCGCCTCACCTTGCCTCGCCTCGACTCCGTTTCTCCATTTCTCCTTCTTGAAAGATGCGATACTCGCTTTGCTTTTACTTTCTGCCATGTTCATTAATTCTATCAGGGTGTGTTCAACTCAGCTAACGTTACACACGTTTAGAGTTAACATCAGTTCGCTGTGTTTATTTCTGATGCATGAGGATTTTATCAGGAAAATGTGTCATCTTAGGGTTTTTTTTTAATTATTATTTTCTGCATATAACTCCGCCCCCTTCAGCAGGACTGTGCATTATTCCTCTTCAGGGTTGACGTGTCTGTGTTAAATGTTATCTCATGTATATATATATATATATATATATATAATCACATGGTCTATAGTTTATGACTGGTTTTATTAGAAGAACTTGCTGCAGTACGTGCAGCGCGTGATGGCCATGGGGCAAGGCGTCGGTCTTGCAAAGCGAAGGTTACAGGTTTGATCTCGCCGTTCAGAAGCTCTTTCAGCGAGTCACGTGTGAAACACGTTCCCCCGAGCTACAGAGACTTACTGAGGAGTTCTTAGGTGTGTCATTGCTTAAAGTTCTGCCCTAGAGACCAGAAGGTCATGAGTTCAAATCCCACCACATATCCCTCAACGACCTTTTTTTTTTAGGGCAAAAACTAAATGATTACCAAATAATAATAATAATAATAATAATAATAGTAATAGTAATAGTACCCTTTTTCTGCCCCTGTACAATTTTACATTTTAAATAAAAATATCACAAAAACCTTTCCCCTGTGTGTGTGTGTGTGTGTGTGTGTGTGTGTGTGTGTGTGTGTGTGTGTGTAAAAATTGGTGTACACAGAGCTTATGTGATACAAGAGAATGGAAACACAGTGTTTGGGGTAAATGATGATGATGAGTGTGTGTTTCATCATGACTGTGTGTGTGTGTGGATATTTAGATGGAAATGTGGTGATAGATGGTTGCTCATGCTTTTTATTCCCCCTGCGCCCCCTGGTGGATGTGTGTGTGTGTGTGTGTGTGTGTGTGTGTGTGTGTGTGTGTGTGTGTGTGTATATGTACAGAAACACTCTGGCGAACAGCTGTGGGACTGGAATCCGTTCCTCAACCAGCGACCCGAGCAGAAAGCCTCTGGACAGCCGAGTTCTAAACGCCGTCAAACGTATGTCCAAATTTTTATGATGTAAATTTTTCAAATATAATTATAATAACTGTTCATAAACATTTATTAATGAGTTGATCCATATCTGTTAACCTTTTTAATAGGGCTGTGTTTTCAATATGATATGCAACATAATTTATAATTTTACATCATTTTAATTTGTAAAAGTTTTACAAAGCTGACAAGCACATAGGCCACGCCTCCTTCACTGTGACTGACAGATACACAGGCCACGCCTCCTTACCTGGGACTGACAGATAAACAGGCCACGCCTCCTTGCCTAAGACTGACAGATACACAGACCACGCCTCCTTACCTGGGACTGACAGATACACAGGCCANCCACGCCTCCTTTACTTGTTTCAGGTGGTTTATCTGGCAGTTAAATGTTTTTCATTTGTCCGCTCTCTCTCTCTCTCTCTCTCTCTCTCTCTCTCTCTCTCTCTCAGTCTACTGTCAAAATTTCGCACCCAACTTCAAAGAGAGTGAGATGAACGTGATTGCCGCCGACATGTGCACCAACGCGCGCCGCGTTCGGAAACGATGGCTGCCCAAGATCAAGTCCATGCTGCCCGAAGGCATCGACATGTACCGTGGCTCAGGGGCGGGGCTTAATCTGGGCGTTCCGTTGACCTTTGACCCAGACTTCAAGCAGCTGCCGCTGTTCGGAGAGCGTAAGGATGCCGTAAGAACTCAGCAGCCGCTGGATAACGAGAGTTCGGAGCTCATCGAGGGCCAGGTGGAGGAGGAAGAGGAGGAGGAGGAGGAAGGAGCCATGGCCGAGGGTGTGGAGGAGACTTTAGGGGCCAATCCTCTTCTTCTAGGGGTCGAGGGCGGAGTTCAGGGTCGTCCGGCGCATGACGGACAGCAGGAGGAGGAGTTTGGGGACGGTCTGAGGATAAACGGGCAGTGAAAAGCTGCTGGTGTTTTAGCAGAAACGTTTGGCTGTAGAAGCCAGGCTGTGTTTCAATACTGTTTTTAATGCGCCCTTATCAACTTCCCCTCGACTGAATGTAGTACAGGTGTTCAGCTACTTTATCAGCTTAACCGAAGTTCGTTACATGACCTCGTGAATGTGATCTAATTTTTATAAACGGCAAAAAAGAGCGGAAATAAAAAGGCGCAAGACTGACAGGCACAGAGGCCACGCCTGCTTACCTAGGCCTGACACAGGGCACGCCTCTTTTGTTGAGATTGATAAACAGAGGCCACGCCTCCTTTACTGAGACTGACAATCGCGATAAAAGAGGCGTGGCGTCGGACGTTTCTTTTTACGCCAAGGTCCGGTTTTGAAAGATGCGCTCCTCCGTACACACTCCTGGTGTGACTTTTTTTCCGAGTCAATAAGGACGAATTAAAAACAGTACTGAAACATGGAACATATATCAGAAACGAGCCACACTATCACGTGCAGCAGTGCATGCTGGGTAGAGTGGGTTTAAAGGACAAACACAGGCATTGCTTTTGTGAGTAGAAAGAAAAGGTTTGCACTTGTGCTTCAGGCACAGCGCTTCTTTAAACAGCAACGTTTTAGCCAAAACTGCAGTGGAAGTTGTTTGTAAACCTCTCATGAGGCCATACGAGACCTGAGAGTACCTCAGTGACCTTCCTCTGGAGAGATTTCTTTTTGTGATACACTGAATGTTCTGGACTTTCCAGGAAAATGAAACCTCCCCAGAAAATGAAATTACATTACTCCATCGTCCATCGGGAAAACACTGTGCTTGCGAACAGCCATGAGAGCTCGAACTCTTTCGGTACCAAAATAACATTTTAAAAGGAAACTCTGGCGTCTTTTCATCTAATCTCATCCACTGCATCTGTAGTTTCTTCTCTGTTCAAGAAGTTCTACACGTTCTCCTGAACATTCTTCCTGTCTTTAAAACCTACTTATAATACAAGTCTAAGGGCGGTTGTTAAATGAAGTTTGAAAATGTGTTACTATAAAACACAACATCCGTAAAGTGTTTTCGCTTTTTTTTACTTTGCAACACCGTCGGAAAAAAGAAGTAGAGAAGCGGTTCCGTGTCTGAACGGATGAATTACAAAACAGTGGTGCTGTAGCGTTTACAACGTTTGACCCGTTGCTATGGCAACCTGAGAACTTTTCGTTGTGTTTTCAGACCAAACGGGGATTAAAATCCACCCGGCAAGTTGGAAAAGCCGATTCACCGAAGGGGAAAGGACGTGTAATGTGAAAGACCCGTAAATCGCTCAGCATTTCTGTGTTGATAAAAAGGTTTTTCAGTAATGAAAGCATAAGATACATTATTTAATATTCGCAGATTTAATCGTCACGAATTTAATATATAGTACGTATTCAGTGTGTGTCGTATTATAGGCTGCTTTCATTTTTTTTAAAATATTGAGCAATTTTGACAAGTTTACTGATTTCCTTTAATATCAGTAATAAAAGCTCAATGATCTATTTTCCATTTTACATCCATGTTCCTGGTAAAATCTCTCAGCCTGCTAGGATTTGTTTTTTTATTTCCTGCTAGAAATGTTCAGGATGACGGGTTTGGCGTAAACCGTTTAACAGCTGCCCTCAGACTTCCTCTGTCCGTGAGTTTGCCGTAAAGCGCTCTTCAGCTGTTTTCTCGCTCCTGATTAGACCCCGCTTGCCAGTCATCACGTCCGCACTGCAGTGCGATGTACGGAGATTTTAGGGTTGATGTACGTCACAGTTTTACTTTTGTAACCGAAGCAATGCCTGTGTTTGTTTAAAACAACCTCAGCTGTCATTTACAATAATACTGAAAGAAGAAAGAGCATTTTCCCACGAGATGGAGCGCGCACATTCAGTACGTACTGGAGCGTTTAAAGCCAGGACGCGTGCATGCAAAACGAAAGTCAATGCGATTCACAGAACCACAGCGGACTGCTCTATGATGATTTTTTTTTCTTTTTTTTTTTTTTGGTTTTATTTCCCTCCAGCTTCTGGATGGTCTGGAGTCGGACTCCATCGTGGCCCTGTCTAGAAAAACAAACGAACTGATTTTCACTGTGAGGGTCAGAAGAAAACGTTTTTTTTTTTTTTGCTTATGGTTCTCTACTGTAAATTATTTAATATGAGACTGATATCATTTTTATCATTTTTGCTGGCTTTTTTTTTTTCGCATTTGCACTTGAACTGAGGGAGGTGATGGAGAACCCGAAGCTCTTCACCCTTTCTTCCTCCTTCGCGATCGATACAAAAATCCGACGAAGAAATTTCAGTGAAATTTCAACACTACGAGCTCGGACACTTTTCCTTTTTTTTCTCTTTTTTTTTTTTTTTAAAGTTTAATTTCATATTCACGATGCATAATCTATAGCAAACCTATAGCAGTGCGCTCCTCCTTTCCTGCGTGTGTCTAAGTCGCGATATGAGGCTCGGCTTCCTTCAGAGTGTTTGATTTTGCAGCACTTTTCTCCTGAAAGAGTGTGTGAGGTGCTCATGCACTCTTTGGATTTTCCCAGGACACAGGAATGAAGAAATCCATGTTTTTTTTATTTTGAACAAAACATCGTCAGAAAGAAGAGGAAGAGCATTGCATAGTTGTGGTTTGAAAGCCAGAAATTGGATCTGAATATTGTTTTCTCACAGTCAGAATCTTCAGGTTTGTTGAATTTGCCTTTAGAGGAACACTTCAGCCAAAAAAATCAGACACGCACCGTTTCACCTCGAGCCCAAGTGCAGGGGATCAGCCCGTGTTTTTCTACTTTTGGACTGGAGCTATGAGGCTAATGTAGCTAGCATGTAGAACTAGTCTGTTCTGGCCAAAAAATGTTTTAAAAATCATGCAAAGATCTGACATTTAACATCCGGGTTTAATTCCAGCACAGCTTTCTAACTGTGAGAGGCGGGGCTTACGCTACGCTACACAATGTCACTGGACAGTTTGTTAGCGTACGGCGCACGTACAGATCGCACTTTGCTACGTTTGACGTTACGTCAGGATTCGATGAACCTCCCATAATGACGTTCTCTCATGAAACACCTGATGTGTTTTGCTCTACCTGGAACATTTCAGTAAATTAATTCAGATGATTTTATGCATCACGTGACTTACGCTTAGCCATTCGTACGCCTGCCTTTTCTCTGCGTCGTCAGTTTGCTCTTTTAGGAGTTAAATCTAAAACTCAAACTCAGAAGCGTCATTTGGTTTGAGCGTCATGGGAGCAGATGAAGGGAGAGGGCTTTCCAAGTAGGCCAGGGGTTAGACTTGATTTCAACTCCACGAACATCCACACACATTAGCTGACACATGTATCCTGCGTTTATTGTAAAAAAAAATTTTAATGAAAGGGATGTGTACACGTGGTAAAATTGTCACGTGAACCACTGGGGCAGTATGGGAAACAGCGAGCCGAACAGCACGAGCGTGGTGCGTGACCGTAGGACGACAGAAATAAACTCGAGCCCAGATTAGTTTATTAGATTAGTCTATTTTAACGCCACTGATGGTATTTTTGTTTTGTATTGTTTCCTTAGCATACGCATCATCATAAATTACTCTTCTTCCACCATTTTCATTATTTACATGGTGTGAAATCAAAGAAAATGGTCCAACATGGCGTTTTGGTGGTGGAGAGGGATGTTTTGCCTCTGCACTGCCCCCTAGTGGACAGAGCTTTTATTGACACGTAGAAAATTCTGAATCTGTAATGATACAAGGAGCCCATGAGCGATAGAGACGGATCAGGACTGGCTCACATTCCAGACATATGTCTGTTGCCTGTTTTACAGAGATACTTTGCTATTAATTACATTACAACACCTCTTCGAGTAAAACTAATCCTGTCCGAATAGGGCTTTAGCGTGTACACGGCGCACTTTGTGTGGAAAGACAAACTCTAGTAGGAAGAAAAGTGATTCCGGATGTCCGGAATATCGTTCCGGTGTTCTGCTACATGGTGAGATTTAGTTCATGTTTATAGATGACATATGACAATCATACAGTGTCCAACATGACATCACTGAAGACCTGGATGCGGGTTTGAGGCGGATATTTACACAAAACGTTAGCCTCGTAGCTCCAGATAGCACACGTCAGACACCACAATGCCTCAGCTGCATTCAGCGGAAACTTATGTAATTAAATCGTATTTCATTAGCCATTGCTTTTAAGTAGTAAAGAGGAAACTCAGTGTTTCTAATGAACGCGCTGACTCCTAATGCTGTAGATAGATCTGTATGTATATAGGACGAGTATCAGTGCCTTAATGAGAGGGATAGTGCGACAGACGGAAACTCTGTTAAACCTCAGTAAGGTGGAGGAGAGACGTGTGATGATTTACGAGATAAAATTCACCTACCGGATCAAGGACCTGGCCTTTTTTTTTATTGTAGCTACTTAAACATCCCTGAGGATTCTGACGATAACTGACCATCTCTGGTGCATGTTCATAAATGATTCTAACAATAGCTTTATGTACAGCGCAGGCCTCCAGCCTGAGAGGTGAAATCCTAGGATCGTTTATTTTAGTATGCGTGAAGTAGTCCACCATGTACTGTAAAACGATCCGATCCGTGGCTCTTACAGGAAGCGTGTGTAATCCTGCCTTTAGGTTCGTCTCTGTTTGTCAGTCGCACGACCCGTAAAGAATTCTTCTTATTTTTTTATTTCGAACGTCTGCACCTGTAATAATCCCAAAAATGTATCTTTCATTTATTTTTCTAACACATATTAGGCTCTAAATCTATTGCACTAGATTGCTGAGAGGAACTCAGAAGAATGTTCGACCGCTAACCCGAGCGGTGGGAAGCGCTGTTTGTGGAGGCGTGACGCTGTCCGATGCGGAGTGACAGGCTAATTTATGTGTCTGTGTGTATTTTTTTTTTACATTGTAGATGCTATTTCCGTCATTAAGACTTCACGGTCTCTAAACTTTGGCACTAACGGCTGATTTGCTTTTGCACAAAATGCAAAAGAGGGGTTGGCTTTTTTTCCTTGAGATGACGTGCGAGAGACGTGTCCAAAGGACAAACGATGAGTTTTAAAACCTGATTATGACCATTTAGAGTTTTTGTGTATTTGTATTCCTCTGTCTGTTTGAACAGAGCCGTGAATCACGAATCACAAATCATCTCGTGAACTCTACTGATGAGAGTTCAGGCTCTTTTCGGCGAGTCAGATTATTCGACTCACTGAAAATAAGTCAAAAGAGTCGACTCTTTTAAAACTCTTTTGGCTCTCAGATGACTCACTGACATTATATCCGGTTTAGAACAAAATGGCAAGGAGTCGACTCTTTTAGGTGACTCATGAATCATTTTACTTCATGCTCTTCTGAGTAAGTCCGGTCATTTGACTCAGCTCAGCATTACGAGTCGACTCTTTTGGCGCTTAAACATCTCAATAGCGTTATGTCCAGTGTAGAACAAAATGACAAGGAGCTGTTTGGGAATCGACTCTTATAATTGACTCATGAATCATCTGTATGTTGTAGTGATGGGAATTAAAGCTTTTGTTTTGTTTTGTGAGTCAGATCATCGATTCAGCTCACCAATAAGAGGCAACTCTTTCAGCTCCTGAGCGTCTCATTCGTATTTTGTCTGGTTTAGAACAAAAGGTGCACATTGGGAGCTGAAGGAGTTGACTCTTATAGGCGAGTCATGAATCGTGTGTGCTTTCGCGATGGGAATTCCCGAGTCAGATCATTCACCTCATTTGGCTCTTTGATATTTTGGTCTAAACCAGACAACATTGGCAATATTTTAATAATTGATGACCTAGGGGAGGCAGATCACCTGGTTTCGTTCTATTTTCACTCGTAAACATGGCCACAGAGGACACACGTGCTCCATTTGGACAGATGAAGCGATGAAAGATTTATTTGGTTTACATCATTTACTGAAGACGAATGAATTCAGCTCTGAGGTTGAACGGAGCTTTCTGAACGTTTTCGATTCGAATTCAATCACACTGTGAGAGTATTATTAGCCTTGCCAACATTCACAAAGAAAAAAAGAAGAAGAAGGAGAAAGAAAAAAAAAGTCTCATGTATGTGAGATATCGGAGTTGAGTTAAATGATTCGTCTCGAAGAGTCGACTCGTTCACGAACGACACGTCACTCGTCCAAACAGTGAGTGTTAAAGCCTGATTACGAGGATTTCTGCTTTTTGTTTTGTATTGGTGTGTATCGCATTTTAACGGTGCTGCGAGTCGCGAATCATTTCTCTGCTTCTTGCGTCATAACTCACAGAGATGCTGCTGTTTGGTGGTTAATCAGCAGGTGCTTCTTAATAAGAACGGATTTTTAAATGAATTGTTTTCTGATCACGGCGAGAGCTCATCTTCTAAACCAGACCCACACACCCGAGCATCTGAGGCTGTAAAACTAATCATGCACAGCTGGACCGGATTTAAAAAGAAAGAAAGAATATCCTCAACCTGTTTGTTGGTCTGAGTGATGCAGATATATTCGTTTTCTATGATAAGAAAACCTTCAGTAGATAAATAACGATGTCAGGAAGCTTCTGGAGCAGCGGATCTGCTTAAATGTGCTGCGAGTTTTCAACCAGGACTGAAAAATTGTAAACAATTATTTTTATTTAATTTTTTTTTTCATATTTAAGCAATATTCAAACAATATCACTTAGTAGATTTGTGAAACCCCTGACTGGATATCAGTTTTAGTTCACTGATGACCTTTGACCCTTGAACCAATATGAGGACTGAATCGTGTATCTGGATGTGTGTGTGTGTGTTTGTGTGTGTGTGTGAGTCTTTGTTCTGAGAAAAATAATTAACGCCAGCACTTTATCGTTTGGTGTGAAATTTGGCGAATGTAGGCCATGTTTTAAAAAAACAAAACAGAACAGAAAAGCCATGTGCTCAGAGCGCAGACAATCAGAGAACGAACGTGCACTAACTCTTACATTTTATACAGCGCTCAGCTAACGTTCTGCACTTTCACTGCTCTGCTTCAGCTTTTACAGGTGATTCTCTCTCTCTCTCACTGTCTCACTCTCTCTCTCACTCTCACACTCACTCTCTCTCACTGTCACTCTCTCTCTCACTGTCTCACTCTCTCTCACTGTCTCACTCTCTCTCTCTCACTCTCTCTCACTCTCTCTCACTCTCTGTCTCACTCTCTCTCACTCACTCTCACTCACTCTCTCTCACTCTCTCTCTCTCTCACTCTCTCACTTTCTGTCTCACTCTCTCTCACTCTCTCTAACTCTCACTCTCTCACACTCTCTCTCTCTCTCTCTCTCTCTCTTTCTCACTCCCTGTCACTCTCTCTCTCTCTCTCTCTCTCTCTCTCTCATTCTCTCTCTCTCTGTCTCATTTTTTTGGGGATCTCTGATTAGAGGTCCAGCTGGTCCCAGGATGCAGAACAGCTCGGGACTTCCTCTACACAGACGACTGAGATGCTCCGAACAGACAAGTTTTACGTTTAATAATACGACAATATCGCGGGACTGAGATAAAGAAACACGCTTCGGAAGCATGGACCCGTTGTTTACGCCTTTCCGTGACTCTGACTGAATGAGAAATTTCCTTTGGAAATCGAATCCTCCATCAGAACTGGTTTTGACTCTGATGTCATTCGACTCGCTGATTCATTTACAAACGCAATACTGAAATATTTGCTTTCTAATAAAATTCCTTATTTCACCAAACGCTTGTCTGCTCGTCTTTACACACAGTGCTGCTGTGCAAAAGTCTTGGCACCCTAGTTTTTCTTCTTTTTTTTTTTTTTTTTTTTTACAAACTTTGTTACAGATGTTTATTTTCTGACTCCTACATCATCGATTCAGTACAAAAACATTTTAGATTCCAGACATTAGTTTTCAGCACAGAATGAAGCGTTACAGTAAAATGTTTGTG
>JAKKZN010000027.1:1104189-1127209 GCA_033441825.1 Pangasius elongatus | reverse complement strand
CCAACGTTCTCCATCAAAACCCCAACGTTCTCCATCAAAACCCCAACAAACACTAGAGCTTTTCACTTCAGCATTTGACACCACCGTGTTGTGTGTTTGAAAACACTGCTGCATGTGAGCATTCGCCGTTGAGGGCCAACAAACACCAAAATTCTTCATCAAAACACCAACACACACTCAAATCTTTTCCAGGTCACACAACGTTTTAAAGAAACACCAAATCTAATGTGTTTGTGTGTTAAGTTTCTGTGGCTTCTGTAAAAGAGCAGACATGGCAGAGGAGACAGGGAGAACATCCTAGAAACTTTAGAATAATTACACGCTGCTACACCCCGAGCTTTCCCAACAAACACTGCCGCTTTCTCGAGCTTTAGCGAGTGAGGTCGAGGCAGGAGCTGATGTCGAGTCGGGTGAAAGCGGGACACGGTGGTAATTTAACTGCGTACACTGTAATTAATTACCGTGACACTTCTCACTGGTGGGACAGAATTTTTTTTTCTTTAAATAAGCTCTTGTTTTGTTGAATACCAAAGTGTGTGTGTGTGTGTGTGTGTGTGTGTGTGTGTGTGTGTGTGTGTGTGCGCTTACCCATTTGCAAATGTGATGTCAAGTTACAATGTGTTGCTTATTTGTTATATTTTTGTTTGTTTTTTCTTTCCGGTTTCGTTGTGAAGGTTTCGGGGGCTTCGGGAATACGAATACCAATCAGTAAGTGCGTATTTATTAAATCCTGTTATTATTCCTGATATATTCATAGCGGAAACACAGTTTAAATGCAAAAACTGCTTTAAATGCAGAGAGAAAATAAAAAAAGAAATACACCAAAAGAATGTAATATGGGCTTTTCCCCCACTTGTCCTTTTCAGCCGTTTTAGGCTTTGCGCTAATTTATAGTATTTATTTGTGGCTGGATTCTTCAGGGATTCTTACATGTTGACTCTCGATGTCTTTGGCATCATGAAGAGTCGTGAAGTAATGCATGTGTGGAGAAGCGAAAATTTCTTTCTTTTTTTTTCCCTGTAAATTTTTTTTTTTTTTTTTTGTTCTAGGTCGACTTCTCAGACGTTTGCTGGTTGGAGAAGCTAGTTACTGGAAACTCTGCTGTTCTCACACACTGCAATTAGATTAGCATTTTTGGAAGCGGGAAACTCTGCGCATGTGAAAGCTTACAAAAATACTCTGAAGTCCAACTGACTCGTGCAGTTGCGCAGTCTGAAAAATCTCAATCGTGTATTAAACCCAGTGTTCACCATCAGAGCTCCGGATCCTGCAGCAAAGCCCAGCACATCACTGACCTTCTCCAACAAATGCTAAGTAACAGTTACCTTCCTCATTGACGCTACCTTCAACAGTCACCGTATAGTTTTAATCAAACGCCAGCGTTTACAGTTAAAAGGCCAACAAACATCAACGTTCTCCATTTGATCACCTTCAAACACCAAGAATCTTCTTGAACATGCCAGTAGAAACCATCATTCTTTATGAAAGCACCAACGTTCTTCATTATAACTCCTTTAAATACCAATATTCCCCAGTGAAGGCTATCATACGCCAATAATGGCAATGAAAATACAACCACAATTCAAAAACACATTTGAAACAATTACATTCTTCATGAAAATACCCCCAAAAACCAACATTCTTACAAAAGTCTCACTAACACCAACTTTCTCCATTAAACCAACATCAAACACCAACAATGGCCATGTAAGTACTCCTAAGAAAAGTAACGTTCTGTATGAAAGTCCAGCAAACACCAACATTCTTCATGAAAATGCCAGAAGAAAACCAACATTCTTTACAAATGGCCGACTAACACCAAACGTTTTCATTAAAACACCTTCAGCCACCAAAAGTGACCATGAAAATATCACCAGAAACCAATCTTCTCCATTATCAGACCATCAGTCAGTATCACTCTGTATTAAACCACCTTTTGTGTGTTATATACCTTCTACACCTTTATATACCTTCTGCATTTTCTGTGAAAATGCCACCAAAAACAAATGTAGAATGATGGAGCAGAACTCCATCGTTCACATGCCCGTGCTTCATGGTCAGATGTTTACTCCTGCGCTTGCTGCTGTAAGTCAGTGTGTTGGTTTCCAGAGAATTGGGCTTAAAGGCTGAATGCCCCGATTCGGACTGAGGCGCCAGAGCCGTTTCCCACTTCCTCATACGCACGATGAAATGTTTCCCTGAAGCTTTTTATGAGCCGTGTGAAATGAATAGGATATTATTTTATACGCTGCGTGAGTTCTGAATAAATGATGAGTTTAATTTAACCGGGAATGTCCATCCTGCAACACCGTGATAACACGGGCTTCAAATAAAATCTCATGAAAGAAATGTGTTTCTTATGTTTCATTTTACTTGGATTTAATTTGGTAAACAAGCCGAAAAATCTCTCCATCTCTAGTCATCTTTTTTTAAAAGAAATATTTAAATAACTGTATTTAGGCGAAGTTTAAACAAGCAGCAGTAGCAATAGTAGTTCTTTCACAATTATAACTGAATTCTGAGTTTTAACTAATGATTAATTGTCATGTAAATGATTGCGAATAAAGGTTTAATAGTCTTTTCTGTACGTCACTAATTCAATTCAATTTTATTTTATTTTACTTGTATAGCACTTTTAACAACGAACATTGTCACAAAGCAGCTTTAGAGAAATGAATGGATTCACAAAAGATATATTGTAAATCTGTGAATTTATCCCTAATGAGCGAGTCAGAGGCGACAGCGGCAAGAAAAAACTCCCTGAGATGATATGAGGAAGAAACCTTGAGAGGAACCAGACTCTAAAGGGAACTCGATCCTCATCAGGGTGCGACGGAGTGAAATTATAAATAAATCCCTTCTATTAGTGTGCGCTATAGGGACAAATAGTGCAGTTGTGCAACCAATACCTATTACTGAAATATGGAGCTAACTGAATGAGATAAAAAAAAATTTAAAAAAAGACCTAAATATTTCTGTTTAGTTTAAAACCTTAAACCGAGAATAATAACCAAAATATCCTGATGTACAGACAGAAAAACAAATATATAATTATTAAGAAAACTAGTAAATTAAATAGCAAAAGTGATGAGTTGATAACTTCTGAGTTTTCATCGTACAAATGTCGTTTTCATCTCCTGTGTTTAATTTGAAAGTGTTCGATAATAATGTAAAAGCAGGGCAACGTAACACACTGGGAGGAAAGCGCTGTCTGCCCTCTTCCGCATACCCGAGCTCAGAGTCGGCCACGATTGGCTGGTGTCGCTGTGATTGACAGCAGAGAGCACGGATAATTCAACAATAGCAACAATAGTGTGAACGCTTTCCAGTTAGCGTTTAGCAGCCCTAGTCTTGCTAGTGCCTTAGTGCTCACATCTTGAAAAGTTTTTTTTCTTTCTTTTTATCTTTTTTCTTTTTGTTTGTTTGTTTTTTTTTTTTTTTAAGTCTGAGGAGTTGTGATTGTCACCCAGATGCCGGAGTTGAGACTGTGTAATGGAGCATATCTCTCTCACTCACTTCTTATCTTTCTCTTATTAGGAATAACGAGCTACAGCAGGAGCTAAAGGGCAGAGACTTCGTACCTCCCCGTGTTATGCTTCATAAGTTTTATTTACTTACTTATTTTGTTTATTTATTTATTTATTTTCGAGGACCAGGGCCCCATGTTTCAATCCTGATACACCACTCGCGAGGGCTTTTTAATTATCCTGTTTTTCAGTCAGAAACTCCTAATTAGTGTGTGAGTGTGGAGTTAATGGGTTGTAAAGGCAAAAAAAAAAAAAAGGACGATCTTATTTTCAAAGCTGTGGAGCGATCTGCAATATTTGGTAATTATTATCTCAAAGTTTTCCTCAGCGGGGCAGTAAAAATCAGCAGCCTGAAACCGATAAACACACTAACGACGGCAGCTTTCTACAAATTACCAAGTCATTCTGTTCTCCTCCATCCTACCACCTATTAATCCCAGAAGCTGATATTTTTTCAGCCAGCAAACGTCTTTTAGATGTTTGTTTATCCTGTAAAACTTGTACGATTTACTGTAATATTATAGTATATTGTAAGGCATGCAGTCATTTTAGCCGTACATTACAGATCATAGGCATGTGCTGATTTTGTCTATCATAATAAGTTCCTAAACTTTCGTTTATTACAATAATTGTATTTTAGAAATAAATGCGGTTTTAGCACTACTTGTTCTTATTGAGCAGCATTTTAATGCTACATGCATCTTAAACGTGTAGCATCGCAATAACGGTTAAAATGTTGATCACAGTTAAGTAGGAAAGAGATGCTTGTGTTTTAAAAAAATAAGGAATGTTGAGGTATTGTGTCAGAATCTCACCCAGTTAAATGTGGAGGTGACGAGTACACGTTAAAAGTGCCAGCACGTTAATGTAATCAAGTCTATTTGTAAAGCACGTTTAAAAACATTTCATTGACCAAAGTGCTGCACGGAGGTAGCATAAAGTCTACGGATTACTGAGAGTGAAGTAAAAATAATACTCGGTACTCGAAACACTCAAGTATTTAAAAGTAAAAGTCGTGTTAAAACCTAATGTTCACCAACAAAACACCAGATTCTTTAACAAAGCCCGGCACAACACTGACTTTCTCCAAAAAATGCCAAGAAACAGTTACGTTTTTCATGAAAACACCTTCAAACACCAACAGACTCCATTAAAACTCTCAGACTGCAACAGCTGCCTTTAAAAAAGGCAACAAACACCAGCAAACGCACACAGCAAACATGAAAACACAACCAAACATCCACATTCTTCTCCAAAGACCTACTAACACTAGGTTTCTTCATTAAAACACCTTTGAACACCCACATTCTCCATTAAAGCACATTAAAACCGAATGAAACACCAACAATGGTCATGAAAATGCCACCAAAAACCCACATTCTTTATAAAAGGCCTATAAACACCAATGTTCTCCATTAAAGCACCTTCACACGCCAACATTCTCCATTAAAGCACCTTCACACGCCGACATTCTCCATTAAAGCACCATCACACGCCAACATTCTCCATTAAAGCACCTTCACACGCCAACGTTCTCCATCAAAACACCTTCACACGCCAACGTTCTCCATCAAAACACCTTCACACGCCAACATTCTCCATTGAAACACCTTCACACGCCAACATTCTCCATTGAAACACCTTCACACGCCAACATTCTCCATCAAAGCACCTTCACACGCCAACATTCTCCATCAAAGCACCTTCACACGCCGACATTCTCCATCAAAACACCTTCACACGCCGACATTCTCCATTAACGCACCTTCACACGCCGACATTCTCCATTAACGCACCTTCACACGCCGACATTCTCCATTAACGCACCTTCACACGCCAACATTCTCCATCAAAACACCTTCACACGCCGACATTCTCCATTAACGCACCTTCACACGCCAACATTCTCCATCAAAACACCTTCACACGCCAACATTCTCCATTAACGCACCTTCACACGCCAACATTCTCCATCAAAACACCTTCACACGCCAACATTCTCCATCAACGCACCTTCACACGCCAACATTCTCCATCAAAACACCTTCACACGCCAACATTCTCCATTAAAGCACCTTCACACGCCAACATTCTCCATCAAAACACCTTCACACGCCAACATTCTCCATTAATACTCAGTACTCAATACTGTTAAGTATTTAAAAGTAAAAGTCTATATCTAAATTTGGATTTCTGTAAAGCTGCTTTGTGAAAATGTCCGTTGTTAAAAGTGTTACATAAATAAAATTAAGTTAAAAAAAAAAGATCTTAAGATTTTAAAGATTCAGAACAGTACAGAACTTTAACATCTAATCAGGAGACTTCAGTCAAAGTTTGAAACCATTATGAAAAATATTTGTTAAAGTGATACTCATTTTCTCAGAAGTGTATTGTGATATCATATCAGTATTATGAATATTATCGTCCTATCGCTCAGCCCTGATTTGAAGTTTACACTGAAGTGCATCTGGTGCCTCATACTGACGTCACTCTTTAATCTGGAATTCACCTCTGCGTGGTGTTCAGTGCCACCGGTTATGGGATGCAGCCAAGGCGATGACAGTCCAAAGAGCCTAACGCTGATAGAAAGAAAAGGCGTCCTTCTTACAGTCCCTCTGTCTGAATGCCAGGGTTGCCAGATCTCAGCAAAGTGTAGCGTAATTACAGCACAAACACCTCACAAACATGTGTGAAACTTCCCCAGAAAGGTTCAGGCAGTGAAACCAGAGATACTTTTTTTTTTCTTCTTCTTCTTTTTTTCCCCTCAGTCTCTGTGTGGGTCAAGGTCACTGTGGTCCAAATGCATTTCTGATGTCGGACATTATCCACGCCATTAAAAACCCTTTTTTCCTCTGCAGATCTTCACAAGAACAATAATCTTGTTCTGTACGTCGTGTACACACACTGTCTGCACTTACACTTCGCCTTAGAGCCAGAGCTTATGTTTATTTAAAAATGTATTAGATTTAATTCCGATTTGCTTTAAAGCAAGATCCTGGTGGACGCTGACCTTTTGTTACAGCAGCCCACCTGTCCTTCACCTGATGTTGGTTATAAAACACCTGTGCTTAATTACAGAATCCTGAATTATATTATAAGCTTTGTCTCTGCCTTTGTTTTTTTTTTTTTACGTATATACGAGGAAAGTGGACAAAACAATGTGAATTACTTTATATTTCCGTAAAAAAAATGTCTGTTGTGTTGAATATTCCGAAGTGCTCCAGTTAAACCATCATGGGCTACGTCCCAAACCACGTATCACTGTAGACTAGCATAATTAGCATGGTTGCTGCGCTACATATTAGAGTACTATGGGCTTTTTCGGCTGTAGCTGTAGATGTCCTGGATGAAAAAGCCCTACTGTAACACCAGCGTGCGCCGATATTAGCGGTAGGAGATCCGTCGTGTTTGCTAGGCTTTACAGATTGAAACAGGTGTGCGTTAGCGACTGATGGCTTTCTGTAAATTTAGCTCGGCACTTGGGAATGCTAGGTCACGGCTAACTTTAGCTAAAATAACAGTATCACGTGAATGTTGTCAATTATAATTTGAGTTCTTCTGATTTTTATCCACCATCTCAAATCAACTTCAGAAGCTTTGAGAGGTCGATGTTGGGATTGAAATGTGTTTAATCTGAAATATCAGAGGCGGCCGAGTGACGATCGGAGCTGCTGAGTGACTCGGTTTAATCTGTTTCCTCCTCCAGGAACAACACGTAACTTGTTATCAGCTGCAGTTCCTGTTTGCTCTGTCACGCAGAAGACGCCCAATGCTGTTGCTTGTCCTCTGAGTTTTTCTTTCTGTTGTGCTCAGAGTCCTGGCCGGAATTTAAAGCTGCTTACATTAAAGCACACAGTCGCTATAAATAGCCGAAGGGCCTCTGAGATTCCTCAGCGAGTGTTGTGTATGTAAAGCGTCATAAAGTATTTAAAGATCAGCCAAGAGATTATTAGGACATTCTCATTATTTCTGTCCTATATACAGATACAAATCCTGCAAAAGGAAATTTTATATTTTAAATTTCTGATTTTCATCATGTGACTATGACACGTGCTATAAATCAGCCAGACTGGCGTGTTGTTTCTGTCACATAAATTATCATTTACACACGATTCATTTATTTCCACATGTGATTCTTACACATGATTCATTTATTTCTAGATTTGATTCTCTCACATGATTCGTTTATTTTCATCTGATTCTTATGCAAGATTAATTTATTTCCACATGCAAGTCTTACATATGATTCCTACACATGCTTCATTTATTTCTAGATTTGATTCTTACACATGATTCANGTGTGTGTGTGTGTGTGTGTGTGTGTGTGTGTGTGTGTGTGTGTGTGTGTGTGTGTGTGTGTGTGTGTGTTTGCAGTATTGTTTCGGAGGCTGTTCATCTGAGAAACGTTCTCAGCTTTTTTTTTTTTTTAACCTCCTTCACCCCCTGCACTTACATGCTCTAAATCAACCACAAATGTACTCACTTCCTTTTTATTTTATTTCACTTCCTCCTTTCCACTAAACATCAGTTTGTTAAAGTTTTTTTTTATTTCTGTCTGCTCTTTTTATTTCCTGTTGTCCCTTTTACCTTCGATGTCGAGACTGTGTAAAGTGTAAAGGTGTTACGAGTCCACGTAACGGAAGTTCTTGAACAAGCTGAAACTGAATTACACACGATTCATTTATCTCCACATGTGATTCTTACACATGATTCATTTATCTCCACATGTGATTCTTACACATGATTCATTTATCTCCACATGTGATTCTTACACATGATTCATTTATCTCCACATGTGATTCTTACACACGATTCATTTATCTCCACATGTGATTCTTACACACGATTCATTTATCTCCACGTGATTCTTATACATGATTCATTCATTTCCACATGTGATTCTTACACACGATTCATTTATCTCCACATGTGATTCTTACACACGATTCATTTATCTCCACATGTGATTCTTACACACGATTCATTCATTTCCACATGTGATTCTTACACGATTCATTCATTTCCACATGTGATTCTTACACGATTCATTCATTCCCACATGTGATTCTTACACGATTCATTCATTTCCACATGTGATTCTTACACACGATTCATTCATCTCCACATGTGATTCTTACACACGATTCATTCATCTCCACATGTGATTCTTACACGATTCATTCATTTCCACATGTGATTCTTACACATGATTCATTTATTTCCACATGTGATTCTTACACATGATTCGTTTATTTCCACGTGATACACATGATTCAGTTATTTCCACTTGTGATTATTACACGATTTTTTTCTCTTTTTTAAATTTTATTTAATAAACAAGAGAACCACACGTACACTGAGATTTTTATTTTTTTTATTTTTATTTCGGTACAAATTGTTCACATTGTGCGTCGTCAGTTTGACTAATTCGTCAGTAACATCGTCTGGTTTCAAGTATCATTGTTCGATGGCAGAGCTCTAAAAACAACAACAACAAAAACAAAAACTTCGGGTGTAATACAGATTATTTTTTCCTTTAAAAACAAATCAGAGTTATCAGAATATAGTCAGTTGTGTAAACTGCTGAGCAGCTCTTCATCTCCATTCCAGCGTCACTAAATACTTCTCTCTCTCTCTCTCTCTCTCTCACACACACACACACACACACACACACACACACACACACACACACCTCCGAGAGAAAGCTCTGAAGACGCTTTAGGCAGGAAGTCTGTCCTGTTTATCTGAAAGGAAGTAGGTGAGATCTGATGGTAAAAATCCTCTAATCAGATCAGTTTCACCTTTAAAAACTAAGCGATTTAATATTAAAATTCTGTACATCCTGAATTATAATTAAATATTAAAATTAGTACTACATCCTGTAATGAAAATAAATTGGCTGGTTTGTTTCGGTCAGAAGTTTTTCACTTGTGTAATGTGCATTATACTGTTTATTAAATAAACTTTTTTTTTCATATATATATATTCAGAAATACTGAGATAAAAAAGCTCTCTGAAAGCCATTATTTTTGAACACTTTTAAACTATATCTTTTTAAACTAATAATATACTTCGATCTTAAAGATCTTTTTAAAAGTCTTTAAATAATTCCCAGCGCTGTGCTGACAGAAACAGGGCTGAAAATATCCAATATTACATATTAGTAGCTCCGTATTTATACACACTGCAAATAAAATGATGTATAAGTCAAAATATGGTTAATATGGACGGATTTATCTAATATTTCTTATGATAAGATTATTATAAATTAAATAAATATGAGATCATAAGGCTGTTTCAGATGCTTTACTTATAAAAAGGCTTTAAATGTTCTGACTTTACTGGCAGATCATTTTACTTCTTTCTAGAAATTGATGCTTCAAATGAGAAAAAAAAAAGATCAGCCAGTAGTATTTCAAGCACATTAGTTTAAAA
Organism: Pangasius elongatus; assembly: GCA_033441825.1. NCBI lineage: Eukaryota > Metazoa > Chordata > Actinopteri > Siluriformes > Pangasiidae > Pangasius > Pangasius elongatus. Next base: position 1,117,247 of record JAKKZN010000027.1, on the reverse strand, counting down.
AAAAAAAAAGTCTAGAAATAAGTTTAATAATATTTTATTTAGCTTTTTTTTTTGTAATATTATAATGGATAAATACTAAAGTCTCACTCTAGTCGAGATATTTTCACTTGTACATTGTCTTTTTTGCAGCGCGTGCCTCACAGCCTCTTGGCAAAGTGTTATTTATAAAAGATCATTTTGTGGTGTGTGTGTGTGTGTGTGTGTGTGTGTGTGTGTGTGTGTGTGTGTGTGTGTGAAGACTATCATGAGTCTATTTTGAATTTTTAACTACTGGAGATATAAATAAAAAGACTTTACTAAAAGATAAAGATGTTGGGAAGCTGTGGGATTTCATCTCTCACAGAAGGGAAGCACGTCTCCGCTTTCACACGTCACACTGTGACACGGCTGTTTGTTCAAATCACGTAACAGGAAATGAACACTAAATACTAGATCTGTATTTTATCCCGCAAGTAATAATTGTTTAAAGAGAGAGAGAGAGAGAGAGAGAGTTCAGTGTGATGTAGAACAGGTTTTAAAGTCTTCTGCAGAATCGCTGAACATCGCGTCGCTTCTCTCTGCTGGAATTAAGATGCTGCCCGAGTGTGGAGTCTCTCTCTCTCTCTCTCTCTCTCTCTCTCTCTCTCTCTCTCTCTCTCTGTGTGTGAGCTGCATACGGCCAACGCTCCGTGCGCTTCCCGTATCAGCGACGGAGTTTACGATTCCCTGCAGCTGCACAGATCTGTACGCTTCTGTAGCGCTGTTATTCGCGGTCCTCTTACCAGCATGAGATATCTCATTATGGACGCTAAGGAAGGAATAAAACACACCGGGCATGTGCTGTTATAGGAAAATAATCCACCATGATTAATATCATCGTGTTTTATTCCTCTTACACCACAGCAGTTTTTTTTTTAATCTGTTAAAGAATGATACTTCATACTTATTATCCGTTAATTGTTACATTTACAGCTCTGATATAAATACAGCCGTCCTTTCATCAGCTTCTCTCTTTTTCGCAGCTCGTCACTCCTCCGTCCTGTCTGTTACGAAGCGCTGACACCGGAGACTCCTTCCTTAAACGTCTCCTCTTTTTAACCGGTTAACGTGACGAGTCCGCCGCGCACGTTCCCTGTGAACGAGCTGTTACTATAGAAACGATGACGTGTTAGAATGTGATTGTCAGAGCTGCTGTTATAGAAAACGGATCAGCACCTTCTGACCAATCACAATCCACAACTCAAGGAGTTCAGAGTTTAAAAACTTGGCATCGTTATATAAAGAGGGACGTGTAAAAATCGAAATCGATACGAGCAGCATCCTGCGAGGTCTAACAGACAGCTGTGATTTTATTTCCACTGCTTATGTAACAAATCCATCAGCGCATGAAGTCCGAGCTTCAGTTTCAGACCTTAAATAACCACTAGGGAAGTTTTGAGTTTCATCATTACAGTGACAGAATTGGGCTTGAAAATGCATCTGAACGGAGGAACTTTCCGGAGAAACCCCAAAAAAACCCTCTGTTTTAACCGCTTTCCAGCTCTTCTTTAACCAACAGATCATCTCTTCATTATAATCTGTTCATCATCAGCTACGTGATGGGATTTTTCCGGTCGTGGGGATATTGTTTAATTATTGTCCCTGAAGTGCGGTATTTTAAATTCATATCATATGCCTTTGACTTGATCAGGAGATTTATATAAAGAGAAAGATTGCAAATTAACGCAAGTTCATTCTTGGACTAAATTTGGAATTTTTTTTTTTTTTTAGATTTCTTGGATTCGGTTTAGGTTTAGGATTTTCTCCAGCTGGAGTTACAGACATGGGTTACACCTAGTCTTAGTTACATATTTAAATAAAATATTTAAAAAAAAATTCATTGCAGATTCAGTATTTAAAAATCAATTTTAGTCTTAATTTGCATCCTAAAAACTATTACTCATTAAAAAAAATTAAAGGAGCATTCTAGGACATTCCTGACGTGAATACAAATGTTATCGTAGTTATTTAGTGGGGAAAAAAAGTACACCTTCAGGCTGTCATTAGCAGATCTGGGATTCGATTAGGATTTCATCCTAACTTGTTTCATGGATATTCCACAGCATTAAATGTAACTAGAAACGGATAAAAAGTACGACGTGTCGTCATTTAATAACTAAAAATTGCAATCGTCGAGAAATTGCTGTGGTATAAGAGAAATAAAACACTGCCATTACGGGAAAAGAACCGGCTTCAGTGTGGCAGCAGCTCTGTGAACTCTGCCGCTGATTATTTTCCTGTAACAGCGCAGCACGGAGGCTGTTATCCCTCACTTCCTGTGTGTGTGTGTGTGTGTGTGTGTGTGTGTGTGAGTCATTGTGTCCTTCAGCTTGTTGAACGGAGAGCGGTTTTCTTTCTGTCGGCGCGCGCGATCAATTTTTAATGAGCGTATTGATCAGACGCCCGTGTCGGAGAGGGTTCACGTCAGTGTCGTTTGCACATGGCAGAGGTAAATATAACGACTTGTGTTTTTTAAAAACATCACTTTTGTGTGATTTTTTTAACATTTGTAGGTTTGTCATTTTAATTGTAAATATTTGCAATTAGATCAGATTGGACAGTGTGACAAAAAATTCAACACTATCATGTGTTTTTTTTTGTTTTTCAGTGAATTTTTTTTCTATTCCTTATTTGAGAGGTTCGTTATAGGGCACCAGTCCAGCGCGTGGTGTAATCTTACTCTCATTTCAAAGTGAGAATCTGCCGAGTCAACATCTCGTGAATAAACCCTACATGGCCAGCAGCAGGAAAAACCACGAACGCTGCTCTTTCTCTGTTTGTTTTCGTGTGTGCGTGATGTCACATTCATTTGTTTCGCTCCGTGGTGATGGACGTGACGCTCGGAGTTTGATCAGAAGCAGAACGCGGCTGCGCGGCTGCTCTCGTTACGAGGCTGATGCGATGGCTGAATCTGTGCACTTGAAGGGCGTCCAGGATATTTTGGACCGGTTCTCTAATTCGCTCTGCATTACTGTGATAAAGTTTCCTTTCAGTCTACAGAGAATAAAGCAAGCCAAACTGACCCAAACTGCCTCCTGTAGTTATTCCTAGCCAAGAAACATGAAACATATCCGTATAAACCCGTTGTGCTTTAAAAAGAGGTGTACGCAATACACTATAAAAATAATAATAATAATAATAAAACGAACCCAGTCCTTTAGGGAACGCCACGGATCGTGAGACGTGGATCGATGAGGCTTTACTGCGTTGCATGTTGTTTGTTTAAGGCTGAAAGGTTTTTTTGTTTTTTGCAGTAAAAGCGATGTAAACTTAAGGCAGCATGGATTCAATGTCTTATGTTGTATAAAACTCCAAACTTATCATTCCTTAGCACAAAAAAACTGCGCCTTTAGTGAACGCCACCCAAACGCACCCGAATAAATAAATACAAATGGTATATTCCAATGCAAAACACACTGAAAAGCTATTGTCACACTTTTTTTTTTTTTTTTTGCACTGACCTCATTTAGCACAGTGATCCCGACCCATTTTGTAATAAGAAACATTGCTCTGCTCCTCGTTCACGTTTCCACCGGAGCGAGATCAAGTTTGATTTCCATAAAAAACAATAAAATAAGAAACTGTAATCAGTATTTAGGAGGGATGACCACCACTGGATCTCCAGTCCTGGGCCTCCACATGAGGACTTGTGCATCGTTGGCGTTGGGTTTGACCATGGCGTTGGGCGGGATCGGCTCGTTTTTGCCCAGCAGTTGCGGCTGTTCCTGAGCGATGGGCTCCAGAAGCTTGGCTCGCTTCCCCAGCGGTTTGTCCGGATCCACCTCGATGTGCAGCCGCATGCGCCAGCGCACCGTCTGCAGCACCACCGTCTCTCCTGACGCCTGGTTAATGGCCACCAGCCATGTGGTGAAGCTCTGGTCCCTCCAGATGTTGCTGAGCATCGGCACGTTGCTCTCGCTCACCGGGACGCCCCACGTCACGCTCGGGTAGAAGTTGTCGTTCATGCTGACGGTGAATTTGGTGTCTTTCTTGGTCGGACCCACGACGGTGCAGGTCTCCGTGGTATTGCCGTACCAGGGGTAGTTCACACCGTCCGAGTCGCTGATGGCTTGGATTTTGCCATCACGGAGATCCGGAAGCTCCCAGCTCGACCTACGGGAAAGAGAAACGCTCGTGAAAAGCGTCTACAGGAGGAGAAGGAAGAGAAGACATTTTCTCCCCGTTTCTCAACACACTTCATTTGTTTCTTTCTGATCTTGCAAAACGATTAGGCTTGAAGATTTATCTAAGGTCATGACAACTTATCCAAAATATGGAACAATGCAATTAAACCGTTCTTAAGGAAACATTTTCACAGAAACGATCTGAAAATCACAGCAGCTACTTCACAGACCCCGAGGTTCGCTGAGTCACGCTAATCACTGATGGAAGCAGCGGAGCAGAAGTCCCCGAAGGCAACAGACGCATCTTTATATTTAGCTACTTGGGGTCGAGTTAAAGACGGCATATTGGCCGTGCTGTATATTTTTGACTCGGGGTTAGAGGGGAGAGAGATCTGTCTATCCCTGAAAGAACACTGTCGCTAATATAAACACAGTCGTATCTCTTCTAAGCTCCCATGATCATCTGGCTCGGTTTGCAAATCACCGTAACAACAGCGAGTATTATGACACGGCGCAAAAATACTCAAGTCCTGAGCCCTCGGCTGAATTACAGTCAGCGCTCGAATAAAACGTAAAAAGAAAACAGAGCTAGACATGGTGTTGGCGTTGGGACTGATACTCTAAAGTGCTACAAAAAGCTGTAAGGTGAAACAGGTCTTTGGTGTGTGAAAGCTGTTTTTTTTTTTATCCTGGGAATGATCCAGAGAATCAATCCCTGGTCCTCTTGGAAAATGGCGGTCTGGTGTTCGCTCTGTGGTGCTGCCCGCATCACGCGTGGAAGCTGTGCGCTCTGAGCGCTGCGTACAGAGCAACGCGATTGGCTCGACTTATCACTTGACTTCCTGTTTCAAGTTTGGAAATGCAGAGGTTAGCGTTGTTACAATCCTGCATTGATGGTGCTATGCAACGTCCGAAAAAACATTGCTTGAGTGTTGCTAACACCGGGAATCGGTCCTGGGCGTGGCCTCGAGTGTGAAAATGCCTTTAGAGAAAACTGTTTCCTTAATTTAAGACTGATTTGGATAGTGAGATCTTCTTAGCTTCCTGAATGAGTCCTACTTAGAAACCTCTTTAATAGAGTCCTACATAAAACTTTGAAGTGTCCCAGCAGTGGGACTTTTTTTTTTTTTTTTTTAAAGAGTCCAGATTGACATTCGAGTCGATTTTACTGACTGCAGGAAAACAGTGACCTTTCAGCCAGAGCCGCGTGGATCAGCAGAACGGCGCTGACACGACCGTCTGTGCAGGAGACCCGTGAGTCGCATTTATCTCACACTGGGTTCAGATGTAGATGAAGGGGAGTGTGTGTGTGTGTGTGTGTGCAATGTTATTTTTAAAAAAGAGGTTAATTTAAAAATGTCCGCCCATCTGATACTTATTCCGTTCCTGTATAAACGGTCACGTACACCTACACCTGCCTTGTACCTACAATCAATGACCAGTTTAGCAAAACCACCTACTGTATTTACTTATTATAGCCCAGCTGTTGTAGTGTACAAAGTATTGGCACCCCTTCTACCCCATCCATCAGTCCAAAAGCGCAGCATCTCGCAGGCATTATGTGGGTGGTGGTTAATTCCAGTACATTGTCATTGTTAAGTGTGTGTGTGTGTGTGTTTGTTCTTGTGGGTTGTTGGTAAGCATTGTGTTGAACAGTCACTGCACTTTAGTACACATCACTTTAAGTGGTCAGAGGTTTGCTCCAGAAGCTTCGACCTAAACCCTGCCTTCCTGAGCTCCAAAATAAAACCACAGTTCTGTCATATTTCTGTACAAACTGGCCTGAAATTAATAAAAGACACGCCTTTATTTCTAAAGCTCACACCGACCACGCCAACATATCTCCGTTGAGTCATTTAATTCTTTTTTTTTTTTTTTACAATTAGATTGTAATCGTTCTCCATCGTTGTTAAAAGAAAAATCGATGATTCCTGTTTAATCACAGCGTCATTATAATGAAACGTAGCTTAACGAACGCTGTTTGGACTCCGCAGCTTCGCAGCTCGTGATGTCCTGCAAACGTTTCTGATCTTTCGGGAATGGAACAAACCCAAAAACTAAAAGAAAATCTGCTAAAATAATACGAGATGGCTCTTCTGGTTGTCGACCACAAACAGCAGTTCCCTGAGCCGGCTGTTGCTGAATAAAGTTCTGTGAATTGTCATGTGTTGTTATTCTGTGAATGTAAAAAAAAAAAATGCTTAATAATAGGTTTTTCTTTTTCTTTTCTTCACTTCCGGTTCGATTCTGAATATTTGCAGAGCTAAACAGAGGTACATTCTGTCACAGTGGCATTGTGTTACACAGCTAACTGAGAATAAACCATTATCGTGCTCCATGTACGTCACTTTCCACTGATGCGTGATGCTTCGTACACTGCAACAGATGAGCTACAGTCAGTAACTCTACACCTACGAAGCGACCTGTGGTAGGTGATTAAAGCGTGTAGTTTCGTGAATGCGAAAAAAAGAAAGGGGGGAAAAAAAAACGACTTCCTGTCTGAGGCCAGCGAGATGCTGTCGCATGCACTAAGTGCTTCTTTATTGAATTACTGAGAAAGGAAACCTCCACGCTGTAGATCAGGGGAAGTATCGCTTTCTCTCATGCTGCTCGCTTTACGTTTAATGGAAGATCTGATGCTGAAAGAGAGCGATCGATCACGGTGTGCGCGAGGGGAAGCATTTTAACACCGAGCTGTTAATTAGCAGGTCACAGTAGGGCTGAGTTTGACCTTATAGCTGTGAAAAAAACACACACACACACAAACCACATGCTTTTTAATCTAGCGCACAACACTGCTGTTTATAGTGTAAGATGTGTGAAGAGGATCTGAGTTTTGTTGCAAGTAATAAATCATTCACACTTACACACACACACACACTTACACACACAGACAAAAGACAGCATAAAATCAATCATCGACAAAATCTTTAGAGCATGTAAAATGCCAAGGAACCGTCTTTCAGTTGTGCAGTGCACCTTACAGAAAAACCGAACAGATTTCATCAACCTGGCTGTGTGATGATGTGTGTAACGTCTGAATGGACCATCTGTCAGTCAAAGTTTCGCAGAGTTTAAGAATTGATGAAATACCGAAACGCTGTAAAGTGACACGGTTAAATCACATCGTTAGTGTTTTGCCATAGTGCGAGAGTTCGCAAACTTATTCCAAGAACCAGATTTCATTTTAAGAACAACAAAGTGACTTTCATATTCATTTATTTGACTCAGCTCATCTTTTCACTCACCAGAAACACTGCAACATTTCACATCAACATTTGACATCACTTCCTGGTTTTAATAATTAAAAAACTGCAGCTAGAGCTCTCAAGTGGTGCAACAAATATATCGTTCGCTCTAATCTTCGGGAGATATGGGAGCGAGTTTGAATCGTGATGACGTCACAGCCGTATGGAGCCTAAGCAGCCACACTAGCCAATCGCTCATGTATGTGGAAGAGGGCTGATAGCTCTGATAGCTGATTTCTATTTCTAGCTATTGTTATCGCCCCAAAGCTGATTATTTTCCTATAACAGCACGTCCCTGTGCATTTTATTCCTCTCACACCACAGCAATTTGCTAAGGATTACAACTTTTTTTATTTATTAAAAGGCCGCAACTGCTAAGCGTAAACTCCTCTGTCCCGAAGATGTCGGAAAACTTGACGTTAAAGCTTTACCTCTGACAGTTCCAAAGCGCTGACACTGGAGACTCCTTCCATACATACTAATTAAACATCTTCTCACAGGAAATTTCACCATATCAACACACAATTGCATGCATTTTTTTTTTACTCTGTTTATGTGAATGAGCTGTTACTATAGAAACAAGCAGCTGCTCTACTGTTAGAGCTGCTGTTATAGAAATTTAATCAACACCTTCTGATCATCAGCTCCTGGGAGCATAAGAGAGAAAAAGAAGATCATGAATCCATAAAATGCACATTATGAGTAATTGAAAGTAAGTAGCTTCAGTTTTCACTGAAGTGTGCTGACACTGCTAATGAAATATAATTTTTAAAAAATAGTCCAATCCTCTAAATGATGATTAGTGAAATATTAATCGCACAAATTATTTTCCAAGAATTAAAAGCTCTGCTCAATTAGAAACTTTCTTTAAACACTGTTGCTACCCGCTGAGTTGCTCGCTGCCCGAAGACATCTTGTGACACACTAAAGGCTTTTTTTTTTTTTTTTTTCAGAAAATAGGTCGTGGTGTGGTTTCTACAACAGGAAGTAGGCCATGAGAAACCGTTGCAGGATCTGGGCTACATAATGTCACTGAACGTCTCAGCCACAAGTTCTGTACAAGACCACCAACGGCTTCTGAATTCAACAAGTTGAAAGCAGTTAACGTAACCATCCTCAACCACGCCACCGCACCTCGTGTGATTATTCTGTCCATGGAACCTCAGACAACCTCAGAGTCGTTTGCTTTACGTTGTCTGCCGAGGTGAAGGATGGCAACGTTCCACTTCCGCGTTTAATGATTCTCTACAGCAGCTGTGACAGTAGTGCAGGTTTCTGTTAACGCTCTCGATCTAACACGTTACCGTTTCTGCAGTGACAGCTCGTTCGCAGGGACTCGTACGGCAGACGCTCCGCGTAAACAGAGTTTAAAAAAAATCACTGAGAGGTTAAAGAGATGTTTATTTAACTTTTGTGGAAGGAGTCTCCAGTGTCAGTACTTTGTAGCAGTCAAGGTTTAAGTTTTCCGACATCTTCAGGACAGAAGGGTTTCCACTTTTTAGGGTTTCTCAGTTACACACGTAACAATCTGCAAGTTTTTTTTGTCTTATTATCTTCCAAAGAAAGAAAGAGAGAAAGAGATAGAGGCTGGTGAGGGTACAATTGTTTATAGCTGCTATAACGTAAGTGACAACAGGAAATAACTTGTTCCACGACACTAAATATGTCTGTTAAAAAGATTAAGAAGTGTGACGTGTCGTACTTTAACAAACAAAATTCGTAATCATCGGCAAGTCGCTGTGGTGTAAGAGGAATAAAACACTTGGGGAGATGCTGTTACAGGAAAGTAATCAACTTCGAGCTGGTAACAGAAACTCTGCTTGCAGCTCATGCATCGTGTCACTGGTGTGAGAGATCTGTAATGAACGAATATTAATAACCGAGATCGTTTTAGCGTGAAGCTAACTGCTAGCGAACATGTCCCTGGATGATCTGAATAAAATCCGTATAAAATTGTGGGTTTTTTTTCTTTTCTTGAAATGTTCAAATCCACAAATTAAGATGAATAACACTAGCCATTCTATCAAGACCAAAGTAATGGCGCCCTACAAAAAAGAAGGAAGCGTTAGTGTGCGTGTCTGGTGGCTGATGCTGTGCAGTGGCTGAGCTGCGTTAGTGGAACACTGAGTGAAGGTTGTGCTCTTTCGCCGTTTAGTCAGCATTTTTTCTCCTTTTCAGCTCTCTGCAAGCTTTACCTTTTATGGAGTTTTGTGGGTGTGGCTAAATGTAACGTCAACATTCTTTGAATTTATATGCGGCTGATTGATCATCATCGAATATTTTTTTTTGAGATCCGGCGGTGAAAACATTTACAGTATGACTTTACTGGAAAATAATAAATGAGGCCCAGTGGGTACAAAAATATGGAGCGTGATGGTGAATCGTGTGGCTTTAAAACTCCGAATAAGTCAGATGGCTGTTATCTTGGGAGCACAAACTCAAAAAATTCTCTTATCTAAAAAAGCCACATGTGACGCGACGACGATGACAATAATGTGTGTTAATTATTGCAATATATTGTACAGTCGAATATCGGGACATGCTTAGCTCAGTTTGCTAACCATTTCGAGTGTGTGTGAGTCACTCAGTGTTAATTGGAATGTCATAAAGCTTATAGGAATATTTATATTTTTATATTTATGACATAAGGCAAAAAAAAAAAAAATCACAAACCCAGCCAACATGGCAACCCGGTCATGAGTCACTTACATGCCCTCGGCTCCGTATCGGTTGTAGAACTCCATGTGGTTGCACGCCTGGATCCAGCCCACCGTCCACGTCTCCTTGGCGGCCACCGGGGGCACGAGGACGCGCGCGGTGGCGCGGAAGTGCGGCGTCCGGTAGCGCAGCACCACGCTGGAGGACTCGTCGATGCTGGTGGGGTTCGGGTCGATGGAGGTGGTCACCTCGAGCACGGCGACGCTCTCGCGGAAACTCTTCGGCTTGCACCTGAGGCTCTGGATGCAGCCCATGGCGTTGAACAGCAGCAGCAGCAGCAGCAGCGAGGACGACGAGGAGATCCACCACAGCAGCGTCCCGGAGCGTGCACGAGACCCGACCGCATGCACCGAATATTGCATCCGTGTTGGATGTTTTTTTTTTTGCGCGTTATTATCGCATCCTCGCGCAGGAGATCAAGCGGAAAGGGTCAAGCTCCGTCCCTGTCATCTCACTGCGGCGAAAAGAAAAGAAATGAAAAGAAAAGAAATAAAGAAATCCACAGCAATGACGCCGAAGCGTGCTTCTGACTTTTTCTTTTTTTTTCTTTTTTTTTAGATGTCAGTGTGTGCGCGTGCACTCGCGAGGAGTTTCGGCGTCTTCATGATGTCTCTCCTCAGCAGTGACCCTCCGGTGGCCGGTTGCACGCGCGTGCGTCCGCTCCAACAAAAAAAAAAGCGTTCAGGCGCAAATCTAGTCTACAGAAACGTCATCATTTAAAATAAAGAAATAATAATAGATGATCGCGGCGCGGAAGCATTATAGCTGTTTACATGTGGTTATAAGTGTCATATGAACATCCGCAAAGTGGGAACATTTGAGCTGTGAGAAGTTTGTGAGAGTGGAAGTAAAGCATTGCAGTCCGCGCGCTCCTGCAGAAAACTGCGAGAAAAAAGCGCCTCCTGAAGTGCGTAAAAGCGAAAAGTCAATAATTCATCAAGTTTAATAAGTTATAAAGAACCTCTAAAGTAGGCTTTGGGTCGCACCATCACTTATAATGACGTATCTTTAATCTAATTAAACCTAAACGCGGAATTATTAAAAATAAACAAACAAACAAACAGAAAACACCTGAATTACGTATTTCCGTCTTAATGAGCTTAAAGTTGAGCTGCTTTTTTTTCTTAGCAGAAGATGATTAAATCCTGACTTGTTTTTGTGGATCTCTTCACAGCTGTATAAAGGTGCGTTTCAATTTTTTGGTCCATTAAAATAAAAAAAGAAGAAGAATAAATTCCAAACTTGCGCTTCTTCCACATCTCAGCATCCCGGAGGAGCGACTTTCCGCCTTCCTCCTCCTCCAGGCACAGTGTCGACAATAACGGAGATGAAATATAATATAATCAAGCACGTCCCAGTTTCTCTCTCTCTCTCTCTCTCTCTCTCTCTCTCTCTCTCTCTCTCTCTCTGTGTCTGGGTGTGAAAGTTTTGGCACCCCGTGTTACTTCCCGTGCGTTCCGGTTTCCATTGCTGCGTCGTCGTCCTGCAGCTCTGCGCTTCTGGTGATTACAACACACACACACACACACGCACACACACACACACACACACACGAAAAAAAAAGCCTCTGGTCTCTTTATTGAAAAACGTCACTTGTCCTCTCCTCTCGGACGAAGAGCATTGTGGGTAATGTAGTTTCATATCACGTGGGTCGTTTTTCTTGTCAGTGAGCGCGCAAACTAATGGCGTCCAAATTATAAAATTCCGTCCATGATGATTTATTCACGTCTGTTTAGGTGTAAAGATTAAAAGGTGCTTAGATTAAAGTTATTAATCATTTTATTTTTCATGATATATAATGCACCGTGTCATATGCCCTGAGTAGAGCTGAACCTAAAGTAGCTTGCGGTGCACTGGAGAGAGTTCGGAGTCTGTCCCGGGATCACTGCATGGGCATGAGGCAGGAATACGACCCGGGTGTGACGCCTGTTCATCCCAGGACACCCTGCACACACACACACACACACACACACTCATTTAGCGTCACCGGTCCACCTACTGGAATGCATTTGGGAGGAAACCGGAGAACCCAGAGGAAACCCACACAGGGGGGAAACCTGCTGCACGGAAACACCGCACCTGAGCTCAGGATCGAACCCGAGATGCTGGAAATGTGAACGCAGACTTATTGCACTGAAGTGTAGAAGCTAGGACTTTTTTTTAAAAAAAGTTATTTATTTAGTTAGATAGTTATTTTTGCATGTGATGAAAATTTGGTTGGTTTTATCTCTCCATCAAATTCAGTCATCAACATTTTCAGCAATAGTGTTGCAAAAGCAAAACAGTGTCCATGTTACACATTCCTGACCTGGCCAAACTAATTACATTCTTATTTTTATTATTACTAGGGTATTATTATTACTAGTAGTAGTAGTTATAATTATAGTATATATAGTTATAACTATATAGTATAGCATAGTATACTAGTAGTTAATAATACTACTACTAATAATAATAATAAACACTACTGATGCTATTACTACAGGCTACTGCCTTTCTAACACTCAGTATGTTGTTAATAGATAGATAGATAGATAGATAGATAGATAGATAGATAGATAGATAGATAGATAGATAGATAGATACGTGTTCTGTTAAAAAAGCATTCTTGTGTTATTTCATTTTAAAATGTAGAATGATTTGATGTGTAATTTCTGTCGCCTTCTGCTGAGCCTCTTGAAAATGCCTCTGCATGTTACCATGGAAACGGATCAGTCCACTCGGAGCGGGAGATGGGGGGGGCACGGGGGGGCATGATGCGGTACAAGGATCAACCGGAAACGTTTAAAAAATAGTCAGCTGTTCTACTAGTACATACTATTAACAAACCAACAAACAAATAAACAAACAAACAGAGTAAGAAATAAACACAGAAATAAATGTGTATCTGCGCTGTCGGACATGGGCGTGTCCCCTACAGCATCAGTGGAAGTTGCGGTGTAGCTGACCA